>CANUEP010258362.1:0-10872 GCA_947857235.1 Jatropha podagrica
TTTTATTTTATTACGCCTTTAAAAAAATTTTTTAAAAAATTAATTTAAAAAAAAAAAAAAAAAAAAAAAAAAAAAAAAAAAAAAACAGAAAGGTAAACTACTAACTTGACAACTGGGCATTTGAAATTCGGAGTTAACTTGTGAAAGCAAGACAACCAAGCAATCAATTATAACATGTATAATTGCCAGAAAGGGACTATAATGTACCGTTAATTCAGCACAAAGACAAAAGATACAAACTAAGACAACTGGCAAGCGGCCACAGAAAGAAGAACTTGACCAGAGAAATAACAAAAGAATCAAAATCTGCAAGCCTGAAACCCGATGGAACAGAAAACATCTTAAAGGAAAATACTACTGTAGCAACATCCATGAACAACAAATCAGCCCAGATTAAAAGTAGACAACTATATAAGATCAGTTAATCGTCAAGCATATGAACTAAAAATATTGAGAAAAAGTTCTAGGGAATAAAGAAAAAAGAAAAGGGATTAAATTATACCCATCAATGAACTAGAAGCGCCTAACCAAACCCAGATTCCAAATAATGTCCAAACTGAATTAAACCCACTGAACTTGAACATAAACTTTGGTATAAACAACCCAGCCTCAGTCCAAAAATAAAGTTAAATCGAACCAGATAGCACACTCGTCAAATAATAAACAAACAAATCCAGGTTCGAATTTCAACAAATGAAATACTGTAAAATCATCTTATTGGAAAAAAAAAATTCCGTGGATGCAACATGTTACATACCTTTAGGAACATAAACGTTCCGCTTCAAGTAGTAAATGTAGAGGCACCAGAGTAACCCAGAGATTAAGTAGAGAAGAGTTCCAGCAATGTAGTTACGGAGCCACGTCTGAAAAAAGCGAGGAAGTGGGACCCACCAGTTGGACGGCAGAAGATGGCCTAGAACAATGTCGTTATAGAGCCCAGTCTCATCGAAGAAAAGCTGGAGATACTTGTCGTCCATGGGTTCCCCGGCGAATTGTATTATCGCCGGCAGCGAAAGAGAGAAAGGGCTGTTTTTGAAGGGCAAATATTGTGGGCGAGAAGCGTGAGTGAGCGAGCTGTTTTTAATTTAGAAGGAGATCTTATAGGTGTTTATAAGAGAACAATGACAAACGGCATGAAACTCAGAGATAGAGAGGTTTGCTTGAGGAGCGATTGAATACTGAATGTTTTCTTATTTTTTATTCCTAAAAGAATATCTTAATTAGATGTTGTACAGCGTAGCAGCGGTTCATTATAGCCGCTGTTGTCCGCCCTTTTCCAATTGATATCTTTTTTTTTTCTCTTTTCCTTTTTATAACAATTGATAAGATTGATTAGCCGCTTACATAACGATCATGAGTAGGGATAGACGTGAGACCGGTACAAACCCCGTTCCGTCCAATGAGGGTATGAAATGTGCTTGAAACAGATACAAAATTACTAACCGCAGGGGGTATGAGTATGAGATTCTGTACATCTATTACGCTGTAATAAAGGGTTTTAGTAACGGCTATCCATAAATTTTCTATCTATTTATTAATAAAAAATACATTTTAAATGAATTCAAATTTAAATAATTTATAAATAGATTTGAAACGCACAAATAATAAAATTTTAAACGAATTTAAAACAGATACAAATTGTAAAATTTTTAATGAATACAGATCAGTGTAGTTCAAGATCACATTTTCACTCCTAATCAGTAGACGAGACAAAGTTTCATAACTTTAAGCCCAATGATCACTAATGATACCATCAAAATGTGCCTAAACCCACGCCGTGATTTAGAGATTCTTTCATAACTTTGGCTGAAATAATGGTTACTAATAGCATCGTCAAAATCTGTTTAAGCCCACATGATTGGAAATCACCGTATTTTTTTTTTAAATCTAAATAAGAGAATTAGAAACCATTTTTAAAACAAAATTTTTTCTATTTGATCCACTTTGGAATCTAGTTTGCGCAGGCCGGATAGGACGGATCCGTGAACTGACCCCATTAGAATGAAATAAAAAAATTATTGGAATCGACATACAAAGTTTTGCCAAAATCCAAAAATCCGACCAGCAATAATCAAGTTTTTCTACCATTTGAGGTTATTAGAGTTGGATATACATACAACAATTTAAATTTTGTGTGTAAATATATGCGCCAACATATTATTTCCTGCATTTAGAATTTAATTTACATCCCTAGCTTTGCACAAAATGTGATTATCATTAGATAATCGTGTAAGTTAGAAATTAAATAATGAATGCAATGAAAGATTGGAGAGTAATACAAATCTTTGATTAGAAGATATGTCAATTGTCAAGGGAGCATTTGCTAGCAGAAGTCTTTTAGCTTCTATCTTTGTTTTGGTTCTCGATGTCACACCAAATAAATTAATAAGCCTTTATGTCTAATTAATTAAATTGTGGATAGTATTAATTCAGTTTCATATTGGAGAAGTGGTATTCTTTTGCCATTTTTGTTCTGTTTTTATTTATTTATTTATTTTAAATACTGAAAAAAGAGATTTAAATTTTTTAAAATGAGATATACTGCATTAATCATGAGAATAAATGACCAATAAGCAGATGAAAACAGAATCTCAAATCTTATGATGAGCATAGGTAATTGAGGCTCGGGCTAAGGAATGAGCCCCAATATTTGCTTGTCTCCTAATCCACTTAATACTAACATTAAGCCTATTCAAAAAAAGATGTTTATAATCTGAAATAAAGTAAACCAAATTTAGAAATATCACTGGATGGTGAATAAATAGCCTGGACTAAAACTTGACCGTCTATAAAAATAGTATTCTCAATGGGCAAAGAGGAACACGCAAAAAGCAAGCAATATTTGAGAGCAATGGCCTCGACTGCTCTAGGCTTACCATTTCCTTCCTAGAAACCTAAGATAGCATGAAGAAAAGTACCCTCTAGGTCCTCAATCACGATGCCAAAACTCACCATGTCCTGAGCATGAAAACACGCACCATCCATAAACGCATGCCAGTTTGGATCACCACAGCTACAGCCTCCATGGTCTCCACCCCCACTTTCGGTACATGGGCTGTAGTAAATAAGGCTGATGTCAGTTTCCAGTCTTGCAAAGAAGAATATGCAGAAACATGCACGTTAGAAGGAGATCGCCATTGTTGTTTTCACAACAGCTCATTCCTAGTCGACCACATTGTCTATGCAATAACTGCAACCCATTCCGCTGCATCTTAGCCCTTTTGATCATAAACCTACATGAAAAGACTAGGAAAAGTAACATCTAGACTAGAGACATGGACACCTTCCTGACTCCAAACCTCTAATGCCCAAGTACACCTAACCAGCACATGATCCAACTCCTCCATCAAACCACAAAATAAATAGTCCCCAGTAACCTCAATCCTTCTCCTCCTAAGAGCCTCTCTTGTAGGAAGGACCCCAAAAAAGGATCTCCACATGAAATCACGGACCTTAGGCAAAACATAAAGTTTCCAAAGCCGACTTCACCCATGAAATTGAGATTGTGTAAACCTTTGTCTAAACAATCGTTTGCAAACATGATACCCCGATTTCACTATATAACAACCCTACCAAAGTGCCATAATACGAATCCTCTTGGGTACGAATACTAAGGGGAATATATAAAATAGCACAAACATCCATAGCATTAAAAAAGACATGAGTTTTTTCACAAAGGAGATTTAAATTTAAATTTATTGCTTTATCGTACATACATTTACCATTAAATTGTGCTTTATGGATAATTTTTTTATACCATTTTAATTATCTCTTTTGGTTGCAGGGACAGAGAACTCATGACTATGTCAACTGTGGCTGTGCTACTAAAGATTTTGGGGAAGTTGAGATAGGAGAGCCCTCATCTTGGGGCGTGACTCTTAGCATGGTTGAATTACTTAAAGTAGTATTTTCATTAGTATAATCACATAATATTTCTAGTTATATATTGTTTAGTGTCAATACGAAGAACATTTGTGATGTTTAGTTATTTCCCAATATAGAAATATTATTGTCATTTATAATTAAATACAATTAATTATTTAGTAATTATATGATTATTTATTCAAACAAATGTTGATTACAACAATATTTTTATTAGGGGAGAGGGTTGTAATTAGAGGTGAACCATTCGTGGATATAACCGATATTCTAAATGGAACTGAGTAATTTGATTTGGTTTGGCTGCCGATAGATTTGTTGTGTTCTTACCCATATTAAAATAAAACAAAAGGAGCAAACTATATTTATATAGTTTTTATGACATATGACAACAATATGGTATAATTTTTAGGATCATTGACAAAGAACGTCTTGCTTAATTGGTTACCAACTGTAATTTTGTAACTGAAAGTTTAATGGATGCTTCTTTTAATGTTAATTATATTAATTGTTAGTAGATAGTTAGATTTAGTTATGACTACCTTTGTAATTTTATTATTATTTTTATACAATATATATATATATATATATATATATATATATATATATATATATATATATATATAGAAGCTGAAAAAAAAAAGTTGAAGAAGTTCTTTCTATTTTTTTCTTTTTTTAGGAATTTTTAGGTTTTTATTTTATTTATCTACAGTTTGATTGGATGTTAAATATATTTTCAAAGTGTAATAGGCATGTATAGATTATTACGAAGTTGAAATTTTAAAATTTTTTATCTTATTTAGCTATAATTTTTAATATAATTAAATTTAGATAATTACGATTTTTAAATGTAAAATTTTTTTTATTTATATCTATATAAATTATCTATCTTTCACCGTGCATTTATACTTCTTTTTTTTTTTCAAGCCTCCCTCTCCCCTAGTCTCCAACCCTCTCTTTTTCTCCATGTATAATTATACGTTTATTCTTTTTTTTTTTTTTCAAGTCTCCCTCTATCATATTTGTATATAATTTGTATTTCTTAGGTTTTAATATATTATCTGTATTTGTCAAGTTTTTTTTATCATGTTTAGTAAATGTGCATATGATTTACTATATCTTAGCGTAGCTAAAATTTGTTAGAGTTGAAGAGATTTCGTTTTCTGTTGTATTTGTTCAGTGTCATCGCATTTAACTTATGAATACAATGTGGTATCTTTATAACAACAAGAAGAAGATTATTGAAAAGCTATTGATATTGAACAACAATCTATGAACAAGTGTTGAGGTTGAAGAATCCTTTATTCAAATAAAAACAAGTTTCTTTAGCCTCTTTATTTTTCAAGGGGAGAAAATTAGCTACTTAAATCACATCAACTCTTACGTTTGTTGCAGCTTGTGCTTTCGCTGGCATCACTGTCCTTATTGATAATGATCTTTTTAGTTGTTCTGATAATCATTATGTGCACGTTGAAATTACTACAACCATGGTTTTCATTAGTTGGTTCACTGCATTACCATCTTTTCTCTTGAACTTTAATTTGGTCACTAGTATCAAGATGAGATAAATAAAAAAATTGTAAAATTAAAAAGAAAAAAAAAAAGATTAATGATGTCAACCTATGACATTCAGACCCGACAAAGCGATCCTAAGAGGGCAGGTAGAGCAAGAGCTCTTGGCGAGCTTCTCGAATGGTAGACTAACTAGGGTAGTGGAATGTAATAGGAATGAATCGAATCATATATCGAAACTAATCATCAGATGTGTCTGAACAGTTAGAAGAACTCCAGGGTCAAGTGTACTCGTTTCACAAAAATCCTAGGATGGGTAACCTCCTGGGAAGTTTTCAATTTCACCTGCGGAATAAAACCGTGCGAGTCTTATCTATCCAATATGGGATAAAATCGACTTAATCCCAAATGGATAATTCCTCTGGTGGTTGGAGTCAGGGCGTGATAATTTGATATCAGAGCTGGACCCCTCTAGTAGATGTATGGTTTGAGGACAAACCACGCGAAAGCTGGTGGCCCTATGACATCCCGACCCGACAAAGCGATCTTAAGAGGGCGAGTAAAGTAACAACTCTTAGCGAGCTTCTAGGATGGCAGGCTAGCTAGGATAGTGGAATGTGAGACATATGAATGAATCATATCATATATCAAAAATTGAGAAACTAATTATCAGAGGTGTTTTTTAGTGGAATGGTTGGAGAGTTGGAAGAACTCTAGGGTTAAGTGTGCTCGCTTCACAGGATTCCTAGGATGGGTGACATCCTGAAAAGTTTTCCATTTCACCTGTGGGACAAAATCGTGTGGGTATTGCCAATTCAGTATGAACTGGCTTGATTCATAGCGGACGATTCCTCTAATGGTTGAGTCAGGGCATGACACAACCTAAATAAGTTTTCTATCCTTTCTCATTTTAATTAGGGTTAATTATAAATTTAGTGTCTGGACTTATCGAAATATTCTATTTTGGTGTCTCAACGGAAAATGTTTGCAATCAAGTGTTCGATCCCATTAAAATTTTCAATCAAGTGTCACCTGTTGACGTGGTTTGCCAAAATTACATATAAGCATTGTGGTACGATTCCACGTTGGACAGATTACTAACATGTTTTAAAATTGTTGACGTGTTATTGTGGTAGCAATGAATGCCATTCTCTCCATTTGAATTAAGCCGAAACAAAATTGGACCAAATTGTCTACAAAACCCTAGAACATGCTAAACTACTATTTTGGTCCCTATAAATTTTCTCCTTTCTCTCATTTTTGTCGATAGAAAAACTCTTTTTTTCTCTCCTTCATCCTCTTCTCCTTCTTTCTTAGGTCACCAAATGTAGCGCTTTACTACTTCCTCTTCCTCCTTTCTCTTTCCTTCTCTTCTTTCCTTTCTCTTTCTCTATCCTTTCTCTAGTTGCATTCTATCTATCTCCTTCTCCATCTACAATCGCAACATCTCCAACTGCTACCACCTGAACTAGTTAACACCTGTTTCTCCTACCGTTGCCCCTGTGCTCTCTTCCCTATTACTGCTCTTTCTGTTGATCGCACGAGCTACGGACAACTCACACCTCTAGTCCCCAACTCACCGTTCAATACCACTGCAAACTCGATATTTCCTTTCTTCTCCCTACGTTCGATTTTCTTTAGAGAGAACATTGAACTCTTCGATTTCCCCATTCCTTTTTCCCAATGATAACTAATAAGGGCAAATTAGTAAGTTCAACACTGTTTATGACATGTAAAAGTTATTAATCCAACATGGTTTGTCTACTTGGATTCTAATCAGCATATTTTTAGAAGTTGGGTGCGTTTCACAATGCTTATATGTAATTTCGATAAGCCACGTCAGTAGGCTACACTTGATTGAAAATTTTTAATGAGTTTGGACACTTGATTGCAAATATTTTTTGTTGAGACATCAAAATAAAATATTTCGATAAATCTATAAATTAATTTATCATTAACCATTTTAATTATGTGAATGATTGACTGTAATTCATTTATTACCCTGTTTTCCACCATGTGTTTGATAAAACGAGGGACTGATTAAATTTGTCTTACTTCACAATTTTTTGCTAATCCTCTATGCTTACAATTTTATAGTTTTCCTAATCCTTTATATTTGATGATACAAATTAACGTTGTGCTTCGTGGCAAAGATGTATATAGGTACGACCAATAGGATTCATTAATAAAAATTAATGACTTGATAATAACCCTCATATCCTTTTTTTTTTTTTAAGTTATATTTGATGATACAAATTGACATTGTGCTTTGTCGTTGGATCAGTCTACTATTAATTGGAACTTACCTTAAATCTCATCCACAAGACAAAGTAAAAAATTTAATTATATTTATTTTTCAATATTATTTTTTATTTCTATTTTTGTGAAATAAATGGGCTTAAAAAAATTATATCTCAATATTTGACATATACCAACCGTTGTTTATTTTACATCTAAAATTCAAATTGAAATTCAAAATCTATTTCAAATTCTAAATTCACAATTGCGATCTATCTAAATAGAATAAATAAGAGATAAATATGTACAAACATTGTTATCTTTAAACACTCAACAACTTTTAGAACATAGATAATCTGGTTCTTAAAAATAAAATAAATAATAATTAAATATCATAGTTTTTATTCATAAATAAAAAAGTTTTGAAAATAATAATATAATTCAATAATAATATTTATTTAAAAATATAAAATTATCTGCATGTGAAATGCGATTTTTTTACTAATTATCTATAGATTTATACGCATATTTATATAATTGCTTTAAAAGTACAAACTGTAAATTTGGAGACATATTAAAAAATTTTGGATTTAGATATTTTTTCATAATCAGTTTGAATTAACCAACTGAAAATACTAATCCGATTATTTAGACGATTGCGGTTTTTTATAATAAAACTATATATTGTTGGTTCGATTACTTTCAATTTTAAATTAAATAATCAATTTATGAAATTTAACTATATCTGAATTGAGTTATTTGGTTTGAATTAGTTCGAATTAGCTGTAATTAGCAAGTCAATACTCTCTATATAGCTATATACCAGTAACAAAAAGGCCCAGGCCTAGGCCCAAGTTGAAATATCCATATGAAAACGCACCGTTCTGAGCGTTGAATCATGAAAATCCGAGCATCCTTTGCAGAGAAAGGTCAAGAAGAGAAAAGCGAACGATAAAAAATGAGTTCAGAAGAGGAAGGAGAAGAAATAGATGATGAAGATGAGAGAAGAGAAGAGGCAATAGCATCAACACCACCTTTGCAGCCTAATTTCAAGCGCAAACATGTCTCTCAAGATCAGGTCTCCAAGTTCCAAGTATGATTACACACTACCCCTCTTGTATATTACGTATACCTGTGTCTACACGTGAATTTAAATGTATTTTGATCGTATAAAAACCAAAATTTTAATCTTTAATGTATTTTTCATTAGACAATCCTTTATTTTTATGAAGGAATAGTGATTATGTTTTATTCTATTTTTATTGCACAGCAATATATTTTTCAACTGGGTCTGGTAAATTAGCTGGTAATATAATGGCTATTATTTTTTGGCATCCTAATGTCATATGATTATGTTTGGTAGGAGATACTTATTCAAACAGGAGTTCAATAGAATTATGAAGTAAAATATCATTTAATTGAGCTATGATCTGTGTTTTTTGCTTCAGTGCTGCAGGAGGAGTTTTCTTCTCATGTTCATAATGAGAATGGCCTAAAATAATTGCTTGAAAACACATAATTTGCAAATTATTATGCATAAATTGCTCCTAGTTAAGTAGCTGAAATCTCATATTTATTTGTTTGTTCAGTTCCCTCTTGTACTTGTTCACAAATGATATGTGCATGCTTGTATGTGTTGTGTGTGTATAGAGAGAAGAGCTAGTGTTTGTTATAATTTTTTTTTGGTTACATGATATACAATTTAGTTACATTGATCTACAAGCTTATGACTTTGAAAATGAGATAAGGATCCCTTTCGCCTACTAGAGCCAAAGTTATAAAAATAGTCAAAAGATGGAGTATTTATTTTAGTAAGGGGAAAATGTTTGAGCTGGACAGGCCTGTCAAGAAGAAAGCTCTTATTGTCTCCATTTTCTGCAACTCATTTCCTCTTAAAAGATTTTCTATGGAATTTTGAGTTCTGTTGTTTTATAGGAGCTACATAAGAGGCGCTTAAAGTTAAAATCAAAGGTTCAGAAGAAGTCAAAAGGTACTTATCTCAACTAAGTATTTTCCATTGAATTTTCATGCCATTGTCTATGTTACATATCTGATGTCTTTTTCTGAATTTCAGATGGCACTAGTAAATTGCATAGGAAAGACCTCAAATATAGTGATGGTATAGATTCAACTAGAAAAATTGAAGAATCTAGTGTCACCAACTTGAAAAACCACCATGACAGTATTAATTTGTCAGCAGAGCAAGATATTGTTGCAGCACATCAAGCACCAAAGAAGCGCCAGAAACTGTATTGGGGGTATAGTTTTCTAGTAGCAATTTCCTGCTGATTGATTATCTTGCATGCAAATATATTGAATTTTGTACATTACATTCATGGATACTTGGTAGGTGGGATTCTTATACTTGATTGATATGGTTTGGGGAATATTCAGCTATGCATGCGTATTGCACAAATAGACAAGGAACGTGATATGTCACAGATTTAACATTTCTTTTTTTGCAACGACACTTGTAGGCTGTATCTTTTCCAATTTAAAAGTGAAGAATTCTTTTGTGACGCAATTAGAACCAGGAAAGGCTAATATTGAGTGTGAAAAACAGTCTGCAACACAACTTTCATTCTTTTTGTCTATCAGGAGGTCCATCCAGCCTATAAAATGGATGGCAGTGCCCATTGGGCCTTTATTGTAAACCCTTTAGACCTCCAAGTTGGAGTTCCAAATTTTAACAGCTGAGGCTGTCCCTTTGTGGGCATTAAAGAGTCTCGACCTTTTTGTTTGTGCACATTTATGCTTGCATTTTTTGGGTTGTGCTTTTTGTTAATACAAAATGCATAGGAATATACATCTCACTCCAATATTAAAATCTCCGAACTTAGCCTGCAGGCTACAGATAGGGTGTTCCACCTTATCTGCTGGCTGGCTGGATTTAGATAATTGGAAAGAGGTTCTCACCATGCTAGTTGACAGTCAGCATTCAAGAATTTACAAGCATGTCTTTCGCTTTGTAATCCATTTTGGATTGATTTTCTTGCTCCTACATCCCAAATCTGTAGGGTGTAAGCTGAACCAGTAATATTGCAATGTGCTTTTGTGGTTATTCTGGAGCTCTTCTTTAATAAATATTCTTTCCCTCAATGGCAAAGCAACAATGCTTTTTGGAAGTCGGACGTTAATGCTGAAACAAATTTCTTTAAGATTCTATGTTTTTTAATATTCTCTTCTCCGTGTTTTAAAATTAATTTATTACTATTTTTTGTAGGCTTGACACAAAGGAAAGGT
>CANUEP010258364.1:0-169658 GCA_947857235.1 Jatropha podagrica
CATTTTCTAAAATCAAATGGATATAGATATAAATATATATATATATATATATATATATATATATATATATAGATAAAGATATAGATATAGATATTTAAATTAAAATTTTTACATGGCCATTTAAAGTTTTTTAAATTACAATCACATTTTAAATTTTTTAAAAAAATTAAACTATATATATATATATCATTTCTTTTCTTATCTCGCTTTCAATTAAGATTTTTTAAATTATACCGTTAACTTATGTAAGTAATGAAATATCTAGAATTCGAATTTTCTGGATCATAAGTATATTTACCAATTTGATGAGTTCAATGGAAGGTACTTCATATTGCGTAGCCAGCAATATAATATTATTTTGACTCTTCGAACTCCAATGAATAAAAAAATCTTTTAAATTATAATAAATACCATACTTTTTTTATTAAAATTTTGAATTCAAAATTATTCCTCCCATAAACCGTTTTTTTTTTAACATATCAATATTGAATCAACGATCAACAATATGAAACGTAAGTATGCTAAATTTTATCATATTTAATAACATTTTTTAATGATCAATCACAAAATAATTCGAACTTATTTATTATTTTGTTTTCAACATAAAATGAGAGTTTAGTTCTTCCTTTCAATTTTCTTCCAACTTGGACTGGATTGTAATTTTTTTCTCTCACCCAACGGATAGTTGATAAAAAATCTTTAAAGATTTTAATTTCACTTATTTTTTCAAACCTACGTTGCGCGTTGCTTATACTTGTTGATTTTGTATATTGCAAGTAAATATAATTTAATTTTTATATGATATTTTATTAATTTTTGTCATAAATTATGATATTATGAACTGTTATATTATTAAAATTGTAAAAATATTTATAAAATGAAAAAAATTATGAAATAATAAAAAAATTAATAATTAAATAACTTATTAAGGAAATAATATATTTATAATAAATAATTATTGTTATAATTTTATGATCAAATTTTTATGAAATTAAAATTACTTATCGATCAATTAAAATTTATTTATAATAATTTAAATTTAATTAATTTAATTTTTTCCGTATATAATATAATACCATAAATTATTAGTACAATATGAGAAACTAGTATTAGTTATTGTAACTATTAATATACTAGCCATTATTTTAGATTTTTTTTTTTTTTTACTTTTTGTTAAAAACTATGAGTATATATTTAAGCTTTCTTTGAGAAAATCAATTCTTTTAATGTATTATATGGTTTGCTAATACAACGTGCTATATCATAATTTTATTTATATATACAGTGAGTTTTATTTTTTATTTTTTATTTTATATCAAATAATAAATTTTCTAATATTTTTTTAAATATAAAATTTTGAATATATTTCTTAATAAAAGATGATAAATTACATTTATTTTTTTAGAGTAAGTTACTTGTAAAAAATAATTATAATAAAATAAATTAAAGATTTATTAAAATAATAATTTGATATATTATACTCT
Source organism: Jatropha podagrica (assembly GCA_947857235.1). NCBI lineage: Eukaryota > Viridiplantae > Streptophyta > Magnoliopsida > Malpighiales > Euphorbiaceae > Jatropha > Jatropha podagrica. Next base: position 1,485 of record CANUEP010258364.1, read on the forward strand.
TACCATATTTAGTATCTACCTTATATTGTATAATCAAAATTAAATTATCTTTATTTTTTTAATAAAATTAAAATCTTTAAAGAAATTCTATTCCTACCATACCTAATATATACCTTATTTAGTATCCATTAAATAGTATTTCATATTAAATTGTATTACCATATATATTTATATACATAACATATTTACTATTATATATTAACCATTTTCACTTTTATTTATATATTATAGATTAGTTTTTTAAGGGAATATGTTATAGATTAGTTGAAAATAAATATAATTTGATTTGATTAGTTACTCTAGTTTCTTTTCTAAATTTAAATTTATCGATTGACAAATAAAATAGAAATTGTTATTATAAAAAATTAAAAATCAACTGTGTAGAAAAGCTTACTTTAATTAAAATTTATTAAACAAAATATTTATATTAATTAAATTGATAGACATACTTAATTAACATATAAAAAAATATTAACATAGAGGTTTAAACAAATGGAAAGAACATAATTTATGAAATAAAACTTAATTGATAGACATGAATATTACACGTATTATAAATATTACTAAATGTAATATAAAATAAACGCAACTTTAAATTTGTTATGCTCGTTGCATTTTGGGGAAGAAAAAGCATTCCTATTTAATGGATAATTTGCTAAAAAAACATAACATGTTTATGGTAAATTTATGGCTAATTAATTAATATAATTAATTATTTCATTTATAGTTATCAAGTACATATGATTTTTCTAAATTTGATTTTTATGTTTATCTATTACTCATGTAAAAAAAATTAATAATCAATTGATTTTCTATATTTGGACATTGTAACTCTTTTCTATTACTTCTACAAAAAAAAAAAAATTAATATTCTTTAATGAGATTATAAATTAAAGGAGGTGAGGATACTAAGTTGGATTTAAAGGATCTTTACCTTGACTTTTATATTATAATTATAATTGAGTATAAAAAATATTAGCTATTTAAATATGAAATATCTCATTTTAGTCGTAAATATAAAAATTCAATGATTATATAGCAAGATGTGACTTAAATATAAAATTTGAAATCATTTTATTTCTATTCAAAGGTTCTTTTGAGTTAGGAAAAATGTATTTCTTATAACTAACGGTGTTATTAAAAAATTAATATTTGAACTTACCAATTCAATTAAAAAAATTTTAAGGATTAATATTTAATAATTGGTATTAAAAACTAATAATAACAATTCTAAATTATAATTAAATTATGACATTAAATGATTAATATTGAACTTAATTATTATGATGATGACTAACATTTGTATCTAATATTAAAAATAAAAAAAAATCATATCTCAATATTAAATTTATAAAAAATACATTACTAAAAAATAATATTTAAATTCAATTATAAATCCTTATGTTTAAGTTTAATAACGATTATATATAACATGCAAACCACATCTTTAAAAACTGGTTAATACTTCAAAATTTTGATATTTCATACTCACGTGACAATTAATAGTCTTACCACCAATTATATTTAAATATATGTATATTTGAGAAAATTACAACATTTAATTTGAAATTAATATGTTAATTAACCTAGTTAAATAATGATAAATACAAATCGGTTATCAATTGATACGAAAAAATTCAATCAGCTATTAGTTGCTAATTTAAAAAGCTTATCAAACACTTAAAGCAATTCCAATGTGATTGTGGCTTATATAGCATATTAAATAGAAGATGTTAACATTGTCGTAATAATAAGTCTATTTATGGATATTGAATTTAAAAAAAAAAAGGTTCTCTAATTTAAATAATAATTAAATAATTGAGTCACACTGTCTTTCTAAAAATAAAGAGTATGGTTCACAATAATATTTATTTTTTATTTTACACATCAGCTTCACAGAATGAGTAGATAATATTATTGTGTAATTGTTCATTTTTCTGATATAACAATTAGATAAGTTACAATCTACAATAAATATGGAAACAGTAAAATTAGTAGTTGACTGCAGGAACAATAAAGAGCTACTGCAACCATTTATCCATTCATCAAAACAGATCGAAAATACTTGCTTTCAACGCAAGAGAGTGCATTGATTCGTATGGTGGAATAAGCTAAGGCCTCTTCACAGATGCCTGCAAGAAAAAGTTTCAGAAAAAGCAATGCATATACTGCTCAAGTACAAAGGACTGTCTTTCTAAGACGAGCAATTTAATTCGTCAAAAGGGTTTTTAATTAATAAAAACTATTTAGTTTAAAAACAAAATATTTAAAGAAAATTGAGTTTTTTTTTTATAATTTTTTTAGAACACGTTTTTATCATTTGATGTAAAGTTGCGACGGTAATTATATAAAAAAGAAAAAAAAAAAAAAAGAAGTTGATTATCCTTATTCCTTACTAACAAGGCAAATCGAAAGCTCCCTAAAACCTCAATTGAACGTTATTAAAATATAGGGACTTAATTGAATTTTTTCACAAAGTCGATGGATTAAATTGAGTTTTTTTTTTAATTTAAATTTTAATTAAAATAAAAGTGTATTAAATGGAGGGAGAGAAGAGACTGACAATACTTTGCCCATGTGTGGTCACATCACAAAGGTTGTGATGATAATTCAGATTAAAAGCTGACCAGTGAAATATCCTAACCTCATTTTATTTCACGCGCTAAAACCACAGTTTCTTGCTCACTCCCAGTAGATTTTCTGTCAAAAAGCGTAAAGATTGCACTGCACGCTCTCTTTTGGTGGTGTGTTGAAACAATATCAAGAAATATTTCCTTCTTACAGTATCCTCTGCCTCACTGGAATAATTGCTTCTTTGCTCTCTGTACTCCAAAACTGAAGCAACAACTCACTGGATAAACCCTAGACCCTATCTATCTCCTACTTCCACCTCTCTTGCTTATTTATAATTTTATATTATATGCGGAGGATTTAAGCTTTGCTCAATTGTAATTTATATACAACTCCATGCATACAATTAAATACATAAAGACTGAATTTCTCATGTGTATTAATACCATTTTTATATGTTGGAGATAGCATAATATCAATTTAGATATATATATATATATATATATATATATATATATATATATATATATATTCGAACGTGGATTTACATAATATAAATTCTATGTTCCAAGAAGAAGCTATACAATAGCCAAGAATAAGATCCTCACACCTACAGTTTGAACACACAACACACGACATCCAATGTTAGACAACCTGCCAAACAATATCTTTTGATGCCTTCGTGGGAAATTAAAAAAAACCATTTTTTTAAATATTGTATGTTTGTGATTGTGAATTTATAGGTTATATGCATGAAAATATGAGGTTGATAGATTACTAAACATTTACTTCAAACAAATTAGAATTGGTACCCACCGTTGAATGCTGAAATTTTGACTTACTCTTACTACAGCTTTTTAGGGTTTTCTCTTTACCATTTCTATTGTATTTTCTTGATCTCATTTCACTCATTGCTTGGTTATTTTACCTTCAAATTGCAAAACCAATGTTAAGATTGTATTTGACATTTATTAAGTTTTATTATTTATTTGCATAATTATTTTCTTTTTACTTTTAATTAGCCTAATAGACATTGAAAGATACAATTTTATGGAAAGAGACAAATATATGGCTTCAAATTTTGAATTTACTGATTTTGCGAACAAAGTTCACTCGGACCGAGACCTAGTAGGGTAAATTAAGAGCACATTTGAGATAAATGTATTTTATAAAATTTATATTTTTGTATTTGAAATGAAAAAAAATATAGATTTTTCAATTATAAGAATTCAATTCAATAGAATTGAATATAACTATACTAAATTTTATAAAAATTGATGGAATTTTCAAATAAATTTCACAAAATTAAATACGTTGATTTTTTTTTTACAAAATTACCCTATTATTCTACAAATTCAATTTTTTAAATTTTTTTTACTTATTTAATTTATTTATTTTATCAAACTTGATTATAATAATAAACCATAACACTCTATTTAAAAAAATTGCCCCTCTATAGACTAAAGTATTTTCTTTCTTTTCTTTCATTTTGTTTTGCTTTTTTTTTTTTTTTTTTTGGACTGCATAGTAGACTTGTTGTCCTATACATTACATTTTCAAAATATAATTAGCAACAATAATAAACTTTTCAAATATATTTTTAGTTTCTAGATTAATTAGTTAAAAAAAAAGAAAATATTTTATGCATTTTTTTTTTAAACGGAAACATTTTATACAAATAAAAGATAACTATTATAATAAATATCACAATTATTTTATATATTATATTTATATTTATATTTATTTAATTAACTAATTAGTTAGTGTGAAATACCAGTGTATTTATTAATATAAAATTTATTATTCATATCTTAGTAAAAAAAATAACAAGTTATGATATTGTATATAACAAATATAAATTAGTGTTTATTATTTGTTTTATTAGATTATTATGTGAATGATATTTTAGAAAATAAAGATAAATAAATTTTTATTTAAAAATTTATTGTAAATATAATTTTATAAAATTCAATTGAATTTTTTATTTTAAATTATAATATATCAAACATGATAATTTATTTACAAATAAATTCTATTTAAAATTTATTTATAAATAAATTTTATAATTATTATTTATTTATTTTAAATGGACTGTAAATCACTCATTGATGGGTCATTAATATTTTCATATATATATATATAAATGTGCAAAAGAATTATGAAAAATAAAAGAGCAAGTCAAAGGAGGTAAGGTAAAAAATAAATAAAAAGGGATTGTACAGGAGAGGAAACTGAAAGAAAAAGACAGAGCAAGACTGCATGTTACCTTTCTCTTTTATACGTATTGATTACACACCAACACTGTTAATTGATTGATCTTCTCTTGAAAATCCGAGTCCCTATGCCTTCCCTTTCCTTCTTCTTATTCTTTTTTTACAATTTACGTAACTGAGAGGGTAAAAGATGTGATATAACACAGATCGATAGAGATGTGCGTTTAGTAATTGCTAGTGATGGATATGGTTTAGTCACGTTATATCCTCTGTCTACTCTTCTTCTTCTTCTTCTTCTTCTTCGCTTCCTTCTATCAAATCAATCACTACCCATTTTTCTGTTTCTCATAAATCATAATCTTACACTTTAATTATTATTATAAATTACACGTTAATAATTATTATAATTATTTATCAAAAAAATATCATAATATAAAAAGAATAGAATAGAGATTCCATGGTATCTTGTTATGTTCATGTTCTTTTAATCAGATAATTTCTTTTAAGTATTTGCCGGAACTAAACATATTTTTGGAATGTCAGTACTTTCTTTAATACGTTTAATTTCTCTCTCTCTCTCTCTCTCTTTTCCACTATATATAAACTCCATATATCTCTTCAACAAGTATCTTCTTGGCCTTTTCTATCACTTCTCCTACCTTCTCTTCTCTCTGCTTGTCTTTTCCTTCTCATGCTCTTTGTTTCTCCATACAAAGCGGTTCTTTTCAATGGAATATGTCTGTAGGAGAAAGTACCAACATCATGGATTCCGCCATAAATGGAGAATGAAGCACAAATTACACTCATTTTAATGGCCCTATCTTATCTGAGCTTCCTGATTAATTTTTTATTCATTTTAATTTTCTTTTCTTGACCTTGCAAGACTTTTAAAGCTTTGTGCAACTATCATGGCTAATCTTTATGCCATTGATAACTTATTTATTTTTTATTATTTTAGCCATCCATCCCATTTTTTCTTTTTTAATCTATTCCTCCTGAGCTTTGTGTAGAGTTGAATGGTATTGCTATTTTACGTGATGAATAGTTTTTAACTGAGATGAGCTTTAAATTTCTTGTAATTCTTCTTTCTTTTCAACAGAAAGCAGTGTTTGGGTCAGGAGGACTATGACTGCAGTTTGCTATAGCTATTGATTAGCTTTCAAAATGGTAGTAGTTGTAGGAAAAGATGAAGAGACTGAGCTAAATTTTAATAATAGAATTCGGATACATAAAATGAAAAAAAAAAAAAATCCTAAACTTCTAGTATGATATTTTTTAGCATTCTTGGCCATTACATTTGGAAATATTGATCTAATCCTTATTTTAATTATTAAGTATTTCAAATCAATAGCTCAATATTATTTTCTTAATTGAAGCTTAAACTCCTAATTATCCATCCAAACAAACAATGCTTGTATGGTTCCCCTAATTAAAAGCAGATCATTAAGATTTCAAGACTGGAAATTTTGAAATGAGGGAAAAACTCGAGATCTAATCTCTATGCTAAGTTCTAAGAAATAAAGAAAGATAAAATGTAAATTTAATTATTAATTTATAGAGGCTGTATTAGTTGTTTAGAGCCTTGTAATAGTTGAATCAGATATGGACAGGCCCAAAAAACTTGATCCATTAAAAGCCCACAACATTAAAGTTCATGATGCAATTTAGCATATTAATGAACTTTGTACATGTTATATAAGCGCATTTTATTCCTCCATCCCGAAATAGAGTTCAAGATTTTTGTACAGAGGTAAAAAAAATTAAATATAATTTCACCAAATTAAATAAAGATAAAATTGTGAAAAAAAAACTATTTATTACCCTTTAAAACACTCAGCATTCAAAATCGCAGATTGAAACCTACTGAAAAATCTCAAGCAATGTCAAGATGGAAAAATAAATGGAATGACAAGGTACAAGAATAAACATTTAAACAACATTTTTCTTGTTTTGAGAGAAAAACTAAATCCTGAGCTTATCCTATATGGTTGACACTTGCCCGATGCTTTTCATATTTACACCCAAGATTGTAACTTACAAGCTAAAATTATGGACAAAATGAAATGGTGGGAAAATTTCTCTCTTTCTTTTTTAAATTGATAAATTGAAAGAAATCAAAAAAGCAAATAAAAGAATTGAATGAAATATCAGCTTCCTGTTCCAATAGTCACATATTCATTGAGTACTGATAGCCAAGACCTCCTGCGCCTGACGGCATTGCTAGAAGTTGATCGTCCGAATCTTAACCTTGAACACCTCACCAGTTGTTCGCGGAGGCTTCGGTCAATGTTACAAGGAACTAAAGAAAGGCTTATGTCTGGAGTTCCCAAGCAACCTTTAGTATTGAATTTCATTGATGGGAACTTCTGGCAACTTAAAGAGCGAAAAGAAGAGGAAATTGGGGATATTCTAGTGCAACCAAAATCTGGCTGGCAAAGTGGGGCGATCACTGAAGTGGGTTCTAGCTCTTCAACCGAACATGAGCAGAACGACAGCGACAAACTTGTTCTGCCAATTGTCTTCACCATTGGCCTTGTTTCTGCAAGCTTCACAAACGAAACTATGCCATGCCGGCAGAGAGGACAGGTAACAGAGCCTGGAGGACCGTGAGCAGCAGCTGAGGTGCAAAATGTACAACAGAGATATAATGCACACCACGTGCAAAATTCATGGCCGCAACCTGCATCGTTGAATATCAAATACTTCTGTTTTTGGTGATCCTTGGGATTTTATCCATGCAAGAACAATTCAGCAATCACAGACATTCAACCGAGGTTACTAATTCAGATTCCAACAATTATTCGTATGTAACATGCCATTGCCAGATAAGAAAAGAGATTCCCGAGCATTTATAAAACAGAATAATGCAAAGCAACAATTTTTTTTTTTTTTTTCAAAGTTCTTTTTCAGAATAATGCAAATACAGAAGTTCTACCTTTGCTTCTATCCAAAGTTTCAAACTTAAATTAAAATTCCATAGAATTAAAGATATTCTAATGTTAGCATATACCCAAAAAGTTAATTGTGGAATTATAAACGGATTGTACAAAAATTATGGAATTTGTGTATACCAAACAAGCTTCTAAAGTTCAGATTTCTTATGAATTCCATAATTTATGGAATTCATCTTATACCAAACAAACTCTCAAAAAAAAAAAAAAAGCAAAAAGAAAAATATGCTTAGCTAAGACTACCACAGTCTCAGACTCTCAGACTCGTCCATCACCAAATCTGTATGACTTGCAACTATATTAATGGTCAACTTATAAGTGTCATTATTAAGATGTTTGAGATCCAATATGTAGTTCATATTAAAAAGAGGGTTCATTTTCTCATAATTTTGGTAGATTTTTGAATTTTCATATGCATGGTTCATTTCCACTCTTTAAGTTGCCCTCTAATAATGTACTAAAGTGGCTGTCTGGCAATTAAGTAAGCATCAGTTCAAAAAGAAACAACAAACACCGATGCCACTTCCTTTCAGATTTTCGAAAATAAGTTTTACAGCCTGATTAAATCCCCCTCCCCCCAAATCCAAGAAAAAAACGAAAGAAAAGAAAAACTGATGCTATGGCACCATGGTCAGCAAATCCTGTTGCTAACTCAATTATATCAATTCTTCAATTATCATAACCAAGTACCAACCATTATCACAACAGCCATATATCACCAATTTACCATCCCCACTGAAGAGGATTTGATGGCAACCCACAGGTCCCCTTGGATGCATCCAGCAATTTCACTTTTTAGTGGCAATGGGTATGTCCCAATAGAATTATGCTCAGAAGAAACAAAAAAGAAACATTATTACAATATAAAACAATTTTTTTTTGTAAGAATCTGAACTTTTTGTCTTTTTTGCTTCCTATAAGAGCCCAAAGAATAGAACATAGGACAGAATCTGAGGTAGGGGTTGTAGAAGTTGTATTCCTTACCTTGTGAGAACTTAATGCAAAGAAGCAAAAAAAAGGGATATGTATTATTGAGTCATTCCTTTTGGCAATAGAGCCAACCTAAATATAAAAGATGCAGAAGAAAAATATATATAACCAGAAGTCCTACAATAGCAAGATCCTGATGAAATACTACTCAGGTAGGCCTATCCTTCAGCATCTTTTAAATGTGGTGGCTACTCTTACACCCAAACCTACAATCTCACTCACTGCTAGCTCAGGACATTAACCATTGCACCAGCCAATGGACTTATATAAAACAAATATCCAAGAAAATGCATTCGAATAACTTGTCTTTTCCCGCAATATGTGCTTGTGTGCTTGTTGGTAACATTAGTTCTCACAAACATAATGGAATGTTGGACATCATTTGCTAGTAAAAGCAACTTACCTCCGGCAGCAACTGTGCAAGCCCTTTCCAGACAAACAACACATGGATCCTTGCATGTGGTTAGCAAATCATTGTTTCTCCATCCACATTCTCTGGAAATGATCCAAAAAAAAAAAAACAGAAATCACTGTGATATATAACCATTCTATTCCATATCCCTTCTCAACAGAGCGCATCAGGCATATTCACAAAATTTATATGACAAAAGAAAGTAAGTTATCTACATTTCTTAAATTCCTTCATCACTATGTTATGCAGATCAAGTTCCCCCATAGATTATAGTAATTTAACTCAGATTTCTTGTATCACACATGTGTTTGATCCACACAGCATGTAATTTCATTACCATAGCTGGTTTGGATCAGCTGACTCAACAACACATCTAAAAGCTAAGCACATAACAAAAGGACAACTTACGTTATTTGGATAAGGCAATTTTTCTGCTTCAAGTTACATGAAAACCCAAAATTATTTGAAAGTAAACATGGGTGAAGAAAAACTTACACAATACCACTGATTTGTCTTATGCAAATTTCCAATTGGATGGTACAAATTTTAATACATGTCTCCCCGTCCTATTAGCCTCTTCATGGATTTAATGCTAATGTGCATAAGGCACTAATGCCTCTGCACTTCTAAGTCATACTTCACTTGGACAATCAAAGATTAGATAATGCAATAGATTAAATACTCCCAGGGATGTGATCAAAACCCTAGTATGTCAATACCAAGAAAGGTGAGGATAAAATGTTCAAGATTCATACGTAGAAAGTTATACAACTGTAGGTTAATGTGGTATAGTATAGCCAACAAAATATGATAAACCAAACTCACCTAGCAATTTTGATAATGCTCATAAGGGGAAGTGATAAATATGTTGAAGGACACATTTTTGGCTCGTATTCCGGCTGTATACTAAGTATCTCTTCAAGTTCATTTCTATGCCATGAACGAGCAACCATCAACGGTGTCCATCTTGAACCAAAGATAAAAAAGGCCAAAGGGATAAGTCAACAACCTTCAATTCATAAAGATAATCAGTATAAAGGCAATATTATGCTAGACAAATGAGATGCATACCCATTTGTGTTTTCAGCTGTCAGACTGGCACCCCTGGCAATCAAAATCTGAACAACAGTAGTTACAAAGATGTTAAAAGCTTCAGCATAATTGCAACATCATGATTGAATTTAGATTTCTTTTTCCTCGTCGATGAGAAACATACTTGACAACATTGTGCATTACCACCACATGCAGCGTAATGAAGAGCTGTGCTTCCTGCACCTGAAAAGTGAAAACAGGCATACAGCATCAGACAAAATATAATTGCAGTAATAATAGATCCAATCCAGAATAAAGGTAGACTTAAAGAATTAACTTTCTGTACAGATATAACAACATCAGGGAGGAAATTGTTTAATTAGGAGTCGGCCAGAGCATTATCAGGTAGCCTGTAATACTGTAAAGTATCATCTTTATTTCAGCAGTGTCTTAAGAATCGGATATTCTACAACCACATTTGGAATATTGCTTTCTACAAGATGACAAGAAAGAACAAGTCCCATAAAACCTCCTACACAATATCATAGCAGTATTTGCTATATTTCAATTAATAACCTGCAGTTGATTAATTGCTAGAATGGTAGCAAAGAGCATGCAATAATGATTTAAATGGATTTGCAAAACTCTTCAAGTTTAAAACCCTCTAGCTAAAAGCCAAATAGGGTGAGAAATGCATTGAAATTATGGTTTTGAAGTTATTAATCTTGTACAGAAGTCAGAGAAGTGTGTGAATTTCAAAGTAATATCAAACAAACAACAATAAAATTAACTAAAAGTGCCCCTCCATTACTATTTGAATAAAATCCTGTAACTTATTCATATCAGCAGTGGACAGTGATTATAAATTGAAAATGTGAAAGATGAGAGTATGACCTATTAGATCAATAGTGGTTCCATCTTCCACAGTGACCTCAGAGGCAGAAGCTCCTAAATCTAAGAGTAATTGCACAGTTTCAACATGCCCATTTAGTGCTGCCATGTGCAGAGCAGTCATGCCTCCATCGGCAGTTCTATTGATTACGTCACGCAGAGCACTGATGCAAGCAAAATGGCACAAGAAAGAAATCAAGAAAGCATAATGGGGCAAAAGAAGAAGAGAAAGGAAGAAAGAAATATCATATTAGTCATAGAATTTAGAATAGTAGGTACCATTCATCAAACTCTGAGATTGGTTCACTGTCATTTGATCTTTCCCTCAATATATTCCAACAATCAGGGATGCTAGGTATGTAATCTGCAAGGAGGAGGCGCACACAGCGAGTATGGCCATTCAAAGCAGCCAAGTGAAGTGCAGTACCCCCATTAAGGTAATCTGATCTGTGAATCTAAAGTCAAGGATTCCACAAAATTTTCACAATCTTAGTCTTTAAATTCTTTAAACCATTCATGATTAATCTGACTGGATCGAAAGTGACTTACATTGGCTTTAAAAAGCATCAGAATCAGAACAACCTCCCAATGGCCATGTTGACAAGCTTGCATCAAAGCAGTCTGTTAAATGAAAAACTAAATGCTTTATATAATTTTGTAGACAACTAATTGATTTTTTGGAAATCTAAAAAACATGTTAACATTACCTGACCCCGATAATTCCTCAGATTAATGTCAACTCCTGACTCAATCAAGAGAGAAACTATCTAAAACCATGTAAAACCCCAGTTAAAAAGACTCGATATTTATAGTAAACATTTGCCATACAAAACACCTTAGCAACTCAATTGAAATTATCAAATACCTCATGGTGACCTTGAGCTGCAGAGTAATGTAACGGAGAATTTCGAACTCCAAAGGTTGAATACCTTGCAAGCCTTGGATTGCATTCCAACAAGGCCTTAGCTTCTTGAAGATCTCCATCTCTTGCTGCAGAAACTAAACGTTCCCCAGATGCAGAACAACCGAAGGAATTACCCACGAGGCTCAGAAATTTCATGATTTTTTCGCTCCACAGAAAAGTCCGTTGATCCTGAACAAAGTGAACAGTAAATATAAGGGATTTTGTTTCCTCAATCTTTAAATTTAAACCAGTTAAAAGCTTCTATAAAGACAAATGAATAACAGTCAAAAGCTAACAGTTCACATAAAATTCCTAGTATCTACCAAACTAACAACTACCGAGAGCTCACTAACTCATCAGACGATTGGTTGAAGCGGTCAGAATCTCACTGACTTTTGATAATTCCAAAGGTGAACTACAAGACTCCTGTTGACATCCAGATGAAAGAAAGAACAAAAAGGTTGTCCTTAACCACTCATTGATTAAAAATTACAAAAAAAAAAGGGAAAAATATAACAATCTGGATGTGATTACTGATTAGTTAAATATCTCGTGAACTTCGAGAAACCCAACAAAACAAACACATCACAATGAAAGCAAAGCAAATTACTTTGCCAAAGAAAACAACGATCTCCGGACTTCTCGAACAAATAAATATTCAATACTCACTTTCAAATTTTTCTTAAAGAATCAAAATCTACAAAACCCATTTCTTAGTTTCTTCAAAAAAATCAAAATCTCCAATAAATGATCCAAAATAAGGAAAAATATACGTATATTTACCTCAAGAAACGAAAAGCTCGATCACCCACTAAAATTCACAACGAAGAAGCAAAATCTACCATACCCATTTCCTCAAAGAATCAAAACCTGTGAAAACTAAGAGTGAAGCATCTCTCTATCTGGAGTTACCGATAAAGAATTTACTGAGAAACAAAATGTTAAAAAAAAGATCAGCAACACTATAATGGAATAGTAGATTGTCTTTAACTAAAACGAAGGAAAGACACTTGCCTATATACGTCCCATTGTTAATTTTTGCCCCAGAAAACAAAAATGAAAAAATAAAAAATAAAGACGGTGACTTTTTAACTGCAACCTCAACCAGCAAAATAATAATTATATAAATGAAGGGAGCTTGCATGAAAGGCGTGTTCGTGGAGGGAAAATCAAATGGTCAGCAGCAGTCAGCTTGGCTCACATCGGCCTTAAGGTGCCCTCAACTTGTCCCTTTTTTCTTTTTTTATTCAATACTCCATCTCTTTTGTTCAAGGAATCCTTTGATTACCATTTTTATGGAATATAGTTTTAATTATTATTGTCATTTAACAATAAAAATGATATTACTGATAAATTTTTATATCATATTAAATTTTATTTTCTATCTTCCACATTGAGAGTTAAAAATTCGAAAAATAGAAAAATCCTTAATAATAATCTAGTTTCAAATATTGCATTACAATAAAAAAAATATAGGAAATAATATTTACCAAATAAATTAATTATTAAAATTACTCTTAGCTTTTTTTTTATTTCTTTCTCTCTCCTGATTTAAGTGAAATATATTTATTAAGAAAATTAAAGAAATGGACAACTAAGAATTTGAAGGGAATTTTCTAAAACAGTTTTATGCTTTTACATTTTTCTGTTAATGCAAAATAGCTTTAAAAATTAAAAAAAAAAATTCAAGACATTTCATATTAATATATATAATTTTATAAAATTACATTAAATCATATGTAGTAAAATTTAAACTCAGCTACACATTGATTAAGTCAAACATAAAGAAAAAAATTATAAAATTTTATAAAAGAGTTGATCATACGCGACCAACGAATATCTAAATTTATAGCAAATGGGACCCGCTTGGAATCTTATTTATTAAAAATTAAAAAGAAAAATATAATCAAATCATTGAAAGTGATGTGCTGCCCACTTGGACTGCAATTATATTGTACTGAGACTGTTCAACACTTTTATTACCTATTAATTAATAAATCAAACACTCCTTGTTTTTCAATTTTATTTTGAGATTTCAGAACTCTCCTTTTTTTTTTTTCGTTTATGATTAAAAGTATTTGTATTTTTGCGTTTTTAGTTTTTATCATAAGATAATTTTTTTTATAAATTATTAATATTTTATAGATTGTATTGAATTAAAAAAATATGAATTTTTTAAATGAATTTCATAAAATTAAGCTATCTTATTTTTTTAAGACGAAACAACCTTTCTTTTTCTAGAAAGTCAAAATTTAATTTTTTTTTTTTATGAAACTTGATTAAAACCATTCAAAAAGTTTATTTTTTTAAATATTTTCTTATTACTGTGTCTTTTTATTTTAATGTTTTTTATCTTTTATTTTAATATTTTTTTATTATTAAGGAGATAGATTCAAGTTAAATATACATTTATCATTAAATTAAATGTAATAATTTTATTAATATTATTTTTATTTATCAAAATATAAAAAATATATGTATATACCATAATATAAATATATTTGATATTTATTATTTATTTTTTTGAAATTACTATTTCAAAGATATTCTATAAAATAAAAGCAAATAATTTTTAATTACAAATTCATTTGATACATGATTATATGAAATTTAATTAAATTACATGTTTTAAATTAATTAAATCAATCATGAAAAATTCATTCATAAATAAATTCTATTAAAATTAATTTATAAATAAATTTTATATTTTAAATTCATTTATACCAAACCAAACATAAAATTAAAAATTAAAAATTATTTAGGAACCAATGGAAGGAGGATTAAATATGAGACCTAAAAGTCACAGGGCCTTAGCCGCTAATTTTTTGGGTTTGGGCTTTGGGATCAAATTATTGGGTCGTTAATTTGCAAGTGGGCTCAACAGACAAATGAACCCATCCGATTTTTCATCTCAATAACCTATGTGGTATGAAACCAAAACTAAAGATAAATTAATTCTGGCCAAACACATATTTAGGCCCTCAAACTTTAACAAAATTTTCAATTAACCTCTTTTTTTTTTTTTAACATTTGCTTATTGCATACCTAAATTTTATGCGTGAGGCACACGCGGTCCTTTTTTTCAAAATTTGACAGCTGTGTTATAAGCTCACAAAATGAACGCGTCTAGCAATAGTGTACCATTACCCTTTAGAACGTTGTCGTATTTATCCATATCTATTTACCTTATTCTCAATAAAACGGTACCGTTTCGCTTATATATTTTTTTTTTCTAATTTGAAAATGACAAAACGAGGAAGAATAGCTCATAATTCTTTTTACTCAAACAAATAAATAAATTTGTGCAAAAATAAATAAATAAATAATGACAATAAACATTCTCATTTACAATACTAAACGACAATTTCTCATCTTCAAAGTCACATACAACACCGCCAACAACAACATTCAAGTTCAACTAATTAAATCCCAACAACTACCTGCTTTAAACACTAGATTTTCAAATCCCATTTCCAACATTCAATTATAAAGCAAGAGCCATAATTTCGGCTTCCAAGTCTTTTTCTCTATATGTAATTACTTGAAGAAAAGAAAAGAAAAGAAAATGCAATACAATAAATAGAATCTTAATTATCTATAATATTATCTCTTGTTTCTTGATGATCTGAATCTTGAATCTTTATTTGACATTGAAAAAGCTCGAATCTTCAATTTTGATTTTGATAATTAATAGGTCTGATTATTAATTTCATTATCAAAATTCTTTAAGTAACTGAAAGAGTCGTACCTGCAAGTTTGAGGAAGTCCAACTTTACTGTCAAATTTAACAATCTTTCTTATTTCTGATATAGAACACACGTCTCTAGCTTCTTTTGTTATGGCAACCAAGAAATTTGGTTTCTTCTTCATTCGTTTCCAGATCTTTAGCAAAAATGGATTTTCTTGACAGAATCCAAGACCAACCCCAATCCCACCATTTTTCTTATTGAGGTTCCTGCGGATTCTTTCATGGATTTGGATCTGCAAAATGCCCATGAAATTGCAGGTGAAGCAATGGGTATGTTCTTGAAGGGGGCTGGATTTTATAAGCGAAACGGTCTCGTTTCACTAAGGGTAGGGCAAACAAACAGACAAACACGGCAACGTTTTGAAAAGTAACCGCGCATTGACACCGAAGCGCTCATTTTGTGAGCTTGTGCCACCCTCGGTCAAACTTTGCTAAAAAGGGTACGCGCATGCATCGCGCGTAAAGGTGAATGCATAATAGGTAAATAAATGTTTTAAAAAAAGATGCATAATAAGTAAATGTTTCAAAACAAGGATTAATTCAAAAAATTCTTAAGCTTCGATGGTGAAATAATGTGTTTAGCCAAATTAATTCTCTTAAATTATAATAAAATTAAATTACCTTTTATCTTAAAATCAATAATAATTTATGAAGATAATTATCATATTCAAGGGTAATATTAAAAGAAATTTATTTATTAATTTTTAAAATACTTAAAATAATTAATATTTTTCTACAAAATATTTCCTAATATGACTTATATTTTGAGAGGAGGACTGAGAGCAGTTAAAAAGAAAAAAAAAAGGATGAAGTACTGATCTACGATCCGAAAAGAGTGGAATTTTGTCAAATGATATGGACCTCTTAAAATGTCCAAACTTGTTTTCTTCAGATCCCAATTTCAAACCGAAAAATGGTACTTTTGTCCGTTGGGGACATTAATTAAGTTATTAACAAAAAGAAATGTTTTTGTACATGCAGTTGCAGAATGGGCCTTTTCATCATTTTCGGATCCTCGACGCGTCCATGTACCGTGTCCTGTGTCCCACTATCATCCGCCAGCTAGGCAACTATTAAATGTGAATGTGAATGTCTATTCATATTTCTTCATGGGTAAATTACTACCAAATCCTTAAAAATTAACTGAAATTATTATTTCCTCTTTACTGTTTTAAAAAATTACTGTAAAGTATCTAACATTTGAGTATTTATAACTATAAGGTCCTCTCATTAGAAAATTACTCTTTTATCATTAAATATTTCATAATTTAATTCTCCACATTTCATATAATATTACTATTTTATTAATCAACGAAAAAAATGATATTTTTTGAAATAAGTGACTAAAATAATCTAATATTTTAAAATAACATTTAATATCATAATTTAAAAAAATGTTAAATTGTAATATAAAGTGGACTACACAATCCTACTACTGACTTGGTTAATAAGCCATAATGTGCTTTTCATAATTTTTGTCAATTTTACAATCAAACTAAGAAAATATATTTTGTTATTATGAAGTTTGGAATAAAATGTAGAAGTAGCACGAATACCCCCTTTTAATGGTACATCCACAAAATAATTACACAATCAATTTACCTACTTGAATTCTACTGAATTTAGTCGTTATCAAAATTATTAAAATTCTTCGAAAACCTCCAAAGATGATTACTTTTTAAATAATTCTAAATTGCATTTCTAGAATCCGACTCAATGATCAATATTGTGTTCTTAAAATCTGATGCAAAGAATAAATTCACAACATTGAAATTAGCAAAAAGTTCAATTTCATTAGAGTTTAAAATGCCAACAGATCGATAAAAAACACAGACAATCCAACCCAACAAATTTCTATTATGTTTTCTATTTCATTTCGTGTGATGAATATATCTCCGGTGTTCCTTCCTATGAATCTCAATTTTGATTGGATTGTAATAGTAATGATTTGAAATGGGATTGGTGAAGGAGATTAGCTAAACTCGTTGACTTAACTTTTAATTTAAGATCTAAGCATTTTGTTTTCAAACTTCGACATTTTGTATATTCCGTATTTTGGTAAGATATAATTAACTAACCTTTGACATTAAAAGCACATGGGAGCAAACGGTTGTTGATTATGGGAAAGGATGTAATGGATTAGTTGAATTAAGATACCTATCTCTCCATCAATCATTGATAATATATTACCTAATCCTTAATTTTTACTTGCTTTAACAATTATTTATGAGAAGGGTCAAAACTTGGAAACATTACATTTTGTTTTTCATAAATTTGGCAATTTAAATACTATTTATTACTTGCTAATCACATATCAATTTTATTAATTATGGATTTATGATGATATGTATGGCATTCAAATTAGAATAATCATCATTCCGGTCCTAAATTGACAAACTCCACTGAGCATTGTGCTATGGTCCTCTCATACTTTTTTATAAACAAAAGCTCCCTCCGAACAGAAACCAACAAAAATTGCAGGATTAATATCTCTTTTTCAATTAAAATTTATATGTCTTTGGCATCAAAATTCTTGGACAAATATCAATCTATAAGCTTCTTTCATTGTCAAATGGTTGTCGTTTTGTGTATCTGGTATTATTCAACTTCTTTTTAAATTGGTTTGGATCAATTGGTCAAAGTATGAAAATTAGAATCAATCTAACAATTTGATTTTTTTTTTAATTCACTTTTCCTTTTTATTCTATAAATTATTAATATGTATTTTATTTATTCTATAAATCATTAATATGTATTTTAGGATAAATTTATTTAATCTTACGAGTTGACAAGTGATTAAATTAGTTCACGAGGCCACACAATATTACTGTAATATAAATATCATATTGCAAATTTTAAATTTATTTATCCATAAAATAATACTAACTAAAAGTGAGATTTCATTAATCCCTTCCTAATGCTAAAAAAGAAAAAAAAAATTCACATTTTTATTATTTTCAATAGAGTTATTCTATTTCTTTGGTTTGCATCAAAACCAATAAAAATCCAACACCAAAAATATAAGTGATCACTAAGGGGACACAGAGCATAGAGAGTTCATCTATGTGGATATTTTGTTCCATTGCTTGAGTGCTGACTTCACTTTATACAACAAAAAGAAAAGTCAAAAGGATCAAAAGCCATGAGAAAGTGACAAAAGAAATGAAACAAAAGAAATGACTTTTCACTTCTTAGGCAACATATGGAGCCAGTAAATAAATACCCATGTGTTTAATACTTATCTAGATCACAAGAAAAATAAAGATTAGGAATTTAGCAGGAAAAAAAAAAATTCAAGACTACTCTATCATTTAAAAATTTGTGAATAAGTTTGAACCTATAAATTCATTTGCTTGTCCTATGCAAGAGAGAGTGTGATCTCCGTCTCATGAAACTGAGAGTCAGATTAGAAGTAAGAAGAGGAATGTGATCTTAACAGGAGCAATTAGCAAACATATAAAATAAGGGACAAGAAAGGGAAGACTCGTTTGGGTTCACATTTCTAAATGAACTAAAATGTATTAAATAGACATTGGAGTTGATGCATGGAGATGGAAGTCAAACTAGATTGTGTATTTGGTGAAGAAAAAGAAATTATAACAAAGTCTTCTCTTTCCCTAAAAATATCAATTTCATTTTACATTTTTTAAAATTTTTTACTTAATATAGGAATCAGATTCACAATGAATTCTTTTTTATTAGAAAGATCAAATTTCATTTATTTGTCCCACTGCTGCTAGATTTATTGCCTGCTTTTTTAAAATTTATACCTCACCTTCTGGGCAACATTTATATCTACCTTTAGCGCCACATTCAATTCTCTTTCTGTCTCTCCATTTGACTTGTATTCTCGATTTCTTTTAGTAAAAAGACAACTAACTTAAACTTCAGTTTCCATCTAAAGCTCATAGCCTGTTCATATCCACAACCCCGTCGTGTCACTAAAAATCTTCAAAATTTAACTTCTGGGTTTACTGGATGGCTTCTTGAATTCATCTCTAGCAGCAGATGAGGTTCTTGATGCTAAAGCTGCATCTTGGTGAGTTATTTTTTTCTCTTTAGTCTTCTCCTTGGAAAAAATGAAGTGGGTTTTCCTTCAAAACAAGGAAAACACAATTTTTTCTCCTTCACAAGACCCTTATTTTCTTCCACAGCCACCTCCACAACCAAATCTTGATTCTGATACTGGTTTTAATCTAGATAGCAAAATTAGCCCTAGTGTATTGCTTATTATTATAATTCTTGCTATCATTTTCTTTGTTTCTGGTTTACTTCACCTTTTAGTGAGATTTCTTTTAAGACCACCAAACAGAGAGAATGATGAATTAGACAATGTAACTGCTCTTCAAGGGCAATTGCAACAACTATTTCATCTTCATGATTCTGGTGTTGACCAATCATTTATAGACACTCTCCCTGTTTTTCACTATAAATCCATTATTGGACTAAAAAACCCATTTGATTGTGCTGTTTGTTTGTGTGAATTTGAGGATGAAGATAAACTTAGGTTGTTACCAAAATGTAGTCATGCCTTTCACATGGAGTGTATAGACACTTGGTTATTGTCTCACTCTACTTGCCCTCTTTGTAGAGGAAGTCTGCTTCCTGATTTCTCTTCAAGCAATAGTTGCTCTCCTATTGTTCTTGTTCTTGAATCTGGTAGTGAAAGTTCAAGAGAGATTGGAATTGATAGGGAAAATCATATTGGTAGAAGTAATTCTGTTTTGAATTCAAGTTCGCATGTGGGTTTCAATGGAGAAAATGAATTGGGATCTTCAAGTAAGGAAATTTCATATAAGTCAAGTGAAATTTTGATAAAAGAGGAGTCTTTATCTAAAATGGCTGATATAGGGGGGAAAGTTGTTCCTGTTAAATTAGGGAAATTTAGGAATGTTGACATCGGCGAAGGAAGTAGTAATAGTAATGTGGACGAAAGGAGGTGTTTTTCTATGGGTTCATTTGAGTATGTGATGGATGAGAATTCTTTATTGAAAGTTGCTATTAGGACTCCAATGAAGAAACAATCAAGCAAGAAACCTTCTCTGCCTTTAACACCAGGGCATAAGCCTGCAATGTCTGAATGTGATTGTGAATCAAGAAGAGAATTCCATGGATTTGAAGGAATTAGAAATGTAGAAAGTAATGAGAATTCCATTGTTGCTAGGAATGGAAATTCCAAGAAAGAAAGCTTTTCTATATCAAAGATTTGGCTTAGAGGAGAAAAAGAAAAGAATAAATCAAGTGGGGATTCAACGAGGAGGGCCTTTTCATTTCGATTTCCAGTTAATAACAAAAATATGGGCTGTGGTGATGATTTGAAGGTGAAAAATGGGAATGTTGATGCAAGAAGAACTAATTCGGAGATAGGAAGTTCTAGATGGGAATTTGATGAGGAAAATCAGAGTTTTAATGAAAAAACACCTTCATTTGCTAGAAGAACTTTGCTATGGCTTGTGGGGAGACAAAACAAGGTTGTTCATTCATCTTTTACACCTAATGTGTAGTTTCTTTTCGATTAATTTTTTTTCCTTGGATTATTGTTATTTTTTCTGGGAAAATTTTCTTCTATTCAATCATTTTGTCTAAGGCAGAATCGGAATATATCTCTAGTTTTTAGAAGGAAAAAAAAAAAAGAAAAGAAAGAAAGCATACAATCAAAGCATTTGCATTTCGTAGTGCTTGTTGTTTTCATATCAAAACAATGAATTTACTTTTATGATTGTGTTCTTCTTTTTGTCTTTTCAAGGTCAACAGTTTTTGCCTAACATGTTTCCCCATTATTGAAATGTTAATATTAATTCTTTGATCATTACTTTTTACTTGCTAAGGTTCTGGATAATGGATATTTTTTGTTTGCTTTTTGGAACAGTGAAAATACATGTGGTCTGTATTAAGAAAATTTGACCGAAGGAGTAAAACATTAGTCCTCGAAATTAAAGAATTGAGAAACAATGTTAAATTTTATGATAAAAAGATTGGAAAATATTTAATTTAAAGAAAAATATTAAAAAAAATCACTCATCAGTTGGTTGTATTTGATGTGTCCGGTGGTCAGTCAATGGTCTATCGATCACAATAAATGACATGAAAGAAGCAGAATTCAAATTCAAGTGCAGCTGTTTGTTTGCATTAAATAGAATAGTGATGTCTCTTTGTTAGAGTGTATGCATGGGACTATATATTAATGGCTGATGTTAATAATGTCACGAGAACCGTTGAGACCCTGTTTTATTTTCACACCTAACAACAATACATAATAAGCTAAACTAATCAATGAGAGGAGTTGGAGATGGGAGCCCAAGTTGCAAAGCCCAACAACCTCGTTTGCTACACAATTCTATCACAACTCATTGATAGGAGCCCGAGAGATTTATTTATTTATTTATTTTTTAATCTAAATTTTTTTAATTTCCACCAAGTATATAGTTTAATTTGGATGAAGCTATTAGAAGACTTTGGGAAAATCATACCTCATAAACCAGAGTTTAATTTAATCTAAGTTTATAAATATTTATATATAAAATTTCTCACCCTCATGAGGATGACAGCAATCTTTGTTCCCTCCTACACCACTTCATTTGGCAGTCAATGCCTTGTTAGACTTTTCAACGTTTGCATGCTTTTAGGACTTCTTATTTATGGCTTTTGAGAGGTTGGAGAACAATATATCGAAGCAAACGAGAAATAGATTTCAAATTTGGCAGTGCTCAACTTTTTTTGTTTGTCATGTCTAATCTGTATATTGTTTGAAGATCAATGCAGTTGTTATTTCAGGGGTAAATTACTATTTGGTCCCTTAGATTTGATCTAATTATTATTTCATCCTTCTTTTTTTTGATAAATAACTAATTAGTCTCGTTAACCTATTTAGAGTCTATTTAGCAAAATTAACTATTTTAATAGTTATTAGCTCTTTTAATTGAGTTTAACTGTTAGCTTATTGAGTAGCTTTCTATGAAACGCTAAAAATTAAATGTTATATGAGTTAACTTTTTATAAAACACTAACTTAATCTTTGAAAACTAATTCAAATGATACGTTATTAAACAATATAAAAAGTAAGTTAAAATGTTAAAACTTACTTAAAAAGTTATTGCGGAATATAATTTTAGAGGTCAAGTATCCTATGATATTTGACTAATTGCTCCTTCACATTTAATATAGGTTAAGTATCTATAGTAGTGTTACCGTTTAGAAGGAAAATGAAATAATTTAAAGAAACTAACTTTTCGATGCTAATTAATTTATTTATCAAACAAGAGAGACGAATTTATAATTATGATCAAATCTAAGGTCTTAAATGATTATTTTCCTTATTTCAATTGTTTGTCTTCTTCATAAACTGAAGTCTTAGTTATATTGGCCTGCATTGAGTGAACGGCCAAATTCATTGAATCTCCACTAATTTGAGTTCAAGTTATTATTGCAGTTGGCCATAACGAACATCTTTTAGCTTATCTTCGTACAGGCTTTGGAAGGATATATGTATATAGCTACTGCAAAAAGCAGGCTGATCGAGGAGTGGCATTAAATCTTGCTGGTGGGTGTGGGATAAAATGAAAACCCACTTGGAAACAAGAATTGTACACAACATGCTTACACCGACCAATGTTCTATTTATGTGGACCTGTCTATATATGTAGCCACCCACCCATTATTCATCATGTCTCTAAAAATCCTCTCTTTTAGCAAATTCTCCATTTCCTTTTTTTTGTGTATGTAAATACATAAATTCACTTTTAAATTTTGTAATTTCAATCTTATAGTATTTTGAATTTTATAAATAATCTATTGTGCATTTAAATTTATAAATTTTAGTGACTTTTTTGTCTTTTCATATAAACAACAATAGTTTTTCGTAAAAATTAAAATATTAATTTCATGAGTACGGTTTTTGATTAAGTCAGGATGACTCGGTTTGTTGTATTTAATTACCAACACACAAAATTAACTATTGAGGGTTCCAATATCTAATTTTTTGAACTATTGAGTAGTATTCCTTTGTGCCATATTGTCCAAGTTATAAGTTGAAAAAGACAAGGGGAACAGGGTAATATTTGTTTGGAATAAAGCTCATTTTAGTCCCTAAACTTGTTACCTAGAAATTAAAAGGTCAGATTTGATTTTTATGTCTAAATTTCACAGTAAATTTGTCAAATTTAGCTCAAATCACCCGCTTGTTGCAAAATTCTAACGTGTAAATTTCACGCAGTCAAACAAAATTATAAAAAGAGAAAAAAAAAATGGTTTTAACGGTGAGATTATGAATGAGATATGTGCATGTATTATCCCTGAATCCCATTGAAATAGAAAAATCCTCAAAAACTTCCCACTCTAGCGTTCGAGATCACAAAAATAGTGAACTAGAACTAAATCACAAGAATTTTTGCAGAAACTTCAAAAGGAGAAGAGGTTGAACTAACTGAATTTCTGCAAAAACTTGTACTCTTGCTCCAGCAATTATCACCACAGCCTTGACATTATAGGCAAGACTATATAGATATCCTTCACATATGCTAAAAGGACAAACTGTTTTAAAAAAAAAGTTTAATTTTTATTATATTGTTATTGAAAATAAATTCATGTTAGCAATTATCACTCGCTTTCTTTGAATTTGAAAATCATGCATTTTGACTGAGTATAAAATGAGGTGATTTAAACTGAAATTAGAAGAATTTTTGTGTAATTTGAAGATAAAAGTCAAATCTGACATTTTAATTCTTAGATAACAGGTTTAGGGGCTAAAATGAGCTTTATTCCTATTTTTTTTCCCACAACAGCATCCAAAAATTAAAAGAACAAAAATGCACAAGATGACAAGGAGCTCGACGACCTTTGCTCCATACCTTCCCCATATTGCTTTATAATCTTGTCCCAACTTAGGCAACCTCTTCTATATAAACTCCCTTTTGTCTCCACAACTCGTATAATACCCAATTAATAAATAATATTTTAGATTTTTAATTAATTTTCTTGTTTTATTATCCATGAATAGAGGAAACCTCAAGACGAAGAAGAGCAACCGTTTGGTCGCAAGAAAGAAAGTGAAATTAGTTTTACTTTCAAGAAGAAGAAATGTTTGTATTCTAAGAAGAATGATTCCTGGCTGTGAGGAAGTCGATGAAGAAACTTTGTTTCGAAAGTCCATTGAGCATATTGTAAGGCTTAAACTGCAAATTGGAATTCTTAGGAATCTGTTGAAGTTCTACGAGATTTGAGTTAGGACTTCATGTGTATGTAAGTGCTCTCTGCATGTAATTGTATAAAATGTAAAATGCAACATGAAGTAATCATGTCTAGAAATTTCCTGCCTTTCTATTACTATGATAATAAAGTTCATTGTCGTGTAATATTACTTTTTTTTATTTATTTATCACAGGTATTTTCAGTCAAATCAGTCCATGCCATTTCACACATACGCAGGTGCCAGGCTCTTGATGCCTTTAACACCCGCGTGGCGCCTAGGCTCCGCCGGTAACCTATGTGGTGAAGCATTCTCCGAACGTAATATCCGGCTTAGCATGTCTTGCAAATAAATTACGCTTAGTGCATCCGAGTATGTTTTGTTTGATTTTATTGCAAAATAAATTGCATTTACGATAAATCAGCAGATACCAAATTGCTCAAAAGATTTATTTTTATGTATTGAACAAAAAATTATGATGTTACATTGATAATAATTACACTATTAAAGTACAAAAACAGTACGCAATTTTTTTTACCTTCAATTTTTGAATAGTTGAAGCTCATACTTTGCAACAGAAGTGGAGAGCATAAGCATATGATTAATAGTAGAGGCCCATGTCTTGTAACGATGATAATCATCACCCATGTCTAGCTTTATTATCCCTTGATTGGTAGTCAACACTATAAGATAACATGTGCCCTCAATTTCTTGATCTTCTTCTGAATCTTTATACAACTCAGCATGCAGGTCCAGTATAATACCTATATATAGCGATTAATCCAATCATAATTAATCGTCACATTAACGAAATTCTTAATTAATCTCGGCGTTAATTTATAATTAAAAACAAAAAAAAAAAAAGAAAAGAAAAAGAGAGGCAGCAAAACATACTTTCCTTCTTGCTTTTCAACAAATTGAGCTTTCTCATTTTTAGAATAACCTGCAAAATAAATATAAGGATCAAGAAATTGCAATTATGTCACATGCAGCTTTGTTTATTATATATAGAACATAGTCAAACCTTGGATTGGCTGTTGAGGAAAATAGACACTGATCTCACTCTAAAATTTCCTGTAAACACAAATAATAATAGTAATAATAATAATAGAAAAATGTGGGTAAACGGAAAATAAATTAAATTATATATATACCATCAGGTGTTTCAACATGGAGCTCAGTGCCATCGGCAAGGATTGATCTAGATTTTTGAAAGTCAAGATCAAGGTCATTATTGTCCTCTATGGGCAGCACTGGTGCACTTCCATTTAATATGTTTTTGCATCCTGTTCTTGCTTTAAGAGTGGCTGCTCCTTTTAATGCTACATCAAGCTCAATAAAACATACATTCAGACTTAAAAAATGAAAAACTGAGGTATTTCTAACTATTTATTGGAAAATAGAAAAAAATTTTAAAATTTTTTATTTTAATTGGTTGGTTGACAGAGTTTAGGCAAGTTTTTATTGCGAAAATTAGTGAAAGAGAATATTATTACATGTTGCAGCAGCAGCAGTGAGTGTTAGGATGTCACTTGCAGTAGTACCACTCATGGCTGAACCTATCACGCTTCTAAGCTGTTCCCTCTTCGCTCCCATCGCTTCTGCGACTTTGGCGCACTGTGCCGCCACCAAAGCCGCCGCAGAGACCACCGCTTCCTCCTTGGTGGTGTTGAATTCATTATTTTTTTTCGAGTTCTCAGCAGCAATAGCGGCTAGTGCAGCAGCTACACCTGCAACTGATATTGCTGCATGTACTTCTGCTCTTTGTAGCCTATCTTCTTCTTTTCTCTTTTGTTTTATCTCTTTCCACCATTTCTTGATCGATATTGTCTTAAATGGTACTATTTTCCAAGGCAACTGCATCAAGAATTATTAATAAATTTGCCTACAAGGTTACCATAAAGTCTAGCTAATGACCAATTAAAAAAAATTGATTTCGTAATAAAATTCCAAAAATTTAAAAATTAAACATTAAAAATTTGAAGTTTATACATACCCATTTCTTTCTATTGTAATTTAACTCAGGATGCATTGCTTGTTGCATCCATATCCATGACTGCAAGTAGAAATAAAAATTTTAATCTCTTGTTTGGTATCAACAAATTTGATGCATAAAATTTATTTATAAATGATAAAATTTGATTTAGTTCACGAATATCTTATAATTTCTATTTATTAGAGTTAAATGAGTATTTTCATCATGTCAAATATAAAAATATAAAATTTCAACTAAATTTTACAAAAATTTGTATAATTCATTCATATCAAATAGACTTTAAGCATTTTATTTTTATTTTTTGGTTTGCACCATGCGGTGTCCATGCTCGGGCTGAGGCGATATTCGGATGATTATATGTTGAATGTATAATACCTTAACATCATTAGATTTCCATGGTGGTAGATTCTTGAAGTCTGAATCTTCCATTTTCTGCACACAAATAAATAAATAAATAAAATTACAAAAAATCAAATCTTTTCTTTATAAATTACTTATAATTTGAAAAGGGATGGCAAGAAATGCTAATAAAATTTACTCACCACAAAAGAAGGCTTGATCAAGTCACAATCAAATTTCTTTATTGAGTTGTCTAATAGAACAATCGATGATTGATCAGAAAGCTCTGGTTGAAGAGCTTGAACTGCAAAATTACACCAAGTGCTTGAAAGAAAATCCATTGTTTCAGGATGTGCTTCACAAGGTGTTGGCTTGGAAATTGAATCCATACGAAGTAACTGTGTTTTTGGGAATAGCAAGTTAGTGAAGATGGCAAGCTTATGAACCTTCAGATATAAATAAACTCTTAACATGAATAAATAGCTAAAAGGACATGTTTGAATCACAATCACGTCATGGTTTTCATGTGGGTTCTAATTTAATAATTTTGGTTCGTACATATTAAAATGCTTTTTTTTTTTTTTAAAAAAAAAAAAAAACGCGTTTGGTTATTTTTCAAAATAAGCATTCAACCATATATCCGGCCTTTTGATTAATAAAAAAAATGCGTTTTTTTATATAATTTTTTTAACAAATATCAAATATATATTCAATAGTTTTGAGAGTAAAAGAACAACGCTACATTTAATGTTATATTTGTAGAAATACAGAAATAGTATTGTTTGAATAAAATTAAAATTTCTTTTTTTATTATTTTTTTAAGATTTTTTTTATATAAATGAATATCGTATTATACACTAAACTAATATTTTTAGCAAATTATAATATAATAAATAGATTGTAATATAATATTTATAGTATAGAAATATTTAATTAATTAGGCAGCATTAATTCCTATTAAATTGTTTAATTATAATATCTCACGCTTGAAAAGGAATATTCATAAAAGGGATTCACATTTTTAATGAGATGGAGTATGATGAAATTAACATCCTAATACATGTGGTTCTACCATCATTACCATTAGTGTGACTGACCCATGTAGGAGATTAGAAATTTAAAAAAAAAAAATTTAATTGTGGAAATTTTTGCCTAAAGGTTTTTAATTGAGAAGTTCTATTAGGTACAGCTTGCTCTTGTCCTCATAAGCACACCCTCTAAAAAAACAAAACAAAGAAAGTTCCTCAAAAAGGGCTTTGACAGGTGAGATATCATAGTTGGAAAGGGCATAAGATAATTATAAATTGGGTGCATATCAAAATATAAGAATTGGGAAACAACAAGGGCCTACTAGTTATTGGAAGAGCAAATAAATTTAAATTTGTGTTCATTTTAACGGTCCATAAATTTATGTAATTTCTGCTAGAAAAATTTGAGTTACAGGAGATCAAACATATAATCTAATTCATCTTATTTGAATTATAAATATATATTTATTAGAAAAGGGTGTTTTCAAGATTTCATTTAGAGGGAACACATGCTAACCATTGTAGAAGCATGGATTTTTTTTTTTTTTTTATCTTTAAATAAAAAAAGAAACCCCTTTTCCTCTTTTTTGTATCTTTAAATGAAAACCATAATTTCAAGTTAATGATATTTGAAGTAGTAGGGCCACCACATTATTAGCCCCTCTCTAACCAAAACTGGCCTGAATTGTTAGGCATTATAACCAAGCATGCAACTAGGACCAACAATGGCTAAAAGAGACCAGACATATATCATCGATGCTATAACTATAATCATAAAGGGTGATGAACACATGTATCATTGAAGCTAAACATTCTTTTATCAGAATAATTAAATGCTTCAGTTATTAATCAATTTAGATATTGTTCTTTCAATAACATGCCAAATGATTAAAAAAACAAATCAATTTTCTTAAATCACAAATTATATTCAAATCTTCCAAAACATATTTTTACCCTAATTTAGAAAATTAGTTATAATTTATTACATCTATCAATTTTTCCAATTGAATCCAACTCCATCAGAAACAACGTTCTATCAATTGTAAAAAAACAATGATGGATGTAATTCTAATTAATTTTTAAAATTAGGGTAAAATGGTTTATTTTCAAAGATTTAGAGAGATACATAATTCTAATTTATTGAAAAAAAAAAATGGGTGCTTTTAGTTACTAATGAAGGCAAAAGAGAAAAATAAAGTTAGGTTTAGCCTTTTGCTCAAAATAAGGGTTATGAAAGTGTGTTAAAGGCTTTTTTTGGGATTTGATTATCTAAAAGATGTTTATGGGGTCACCTTATTATTCTTTTGTACTGATGGATGGATGGTTGGACTTTTAACTTAAGAGATTCTGTTTAAGGAGTGCTCATAATTAGACTCATGTGACAAGCGAATAATATACCTCTAGCCACTTAATTAATGTAATACTAAGACTAGGATCAATGCATTATTCTTTTCTGATTAACTTGGAAGGTTCGCGAAGATTAATGTTCAATATTCTTAAAGAAACTAGATGTAAGAAAGAGGGTTTAGGGTTTGGTTAATCTGAAGAAACTCAAACCAAACTAAAATGACTCGATCCCAAACCCACTCGACCCGACCTGTTTGCCACTTGTACAACCCATCATGTTCCTTGGGCTCCTATCAAAACGACGAGTATTACCCTATATCTCTTAACTTTTCTCTAACAAGTTCGGTTGGGTCCAACTTTCAAAAACTTTAACGCATTGTCTCTGTCTGCTGCTTCAATATTGCAGTAACAGTGGCCCAACCTCTTCCATTCTTGTTTCTGTTACCTGGTCTGCAGGTGCAAGCAGTGATAGATTGGACCCAAAAGTGTCAAACTTGAGCCCAAACCTAAAATGGGCCTGTCTTAAGCTAATCATCCATAATAATGGTGGGGACTTGCTTTCTTGTCTGAGAAAGGTAACGTGAAGCTCTGAAATTAGTCTTGCAGTGGGACTACCAGTAGCAGTGGACTCATATTCCAGTTAGAGATGCCTCTACTTTGGCTCTATGTGTTTGTCTTATTAAATCAAAATATAAATTAAGTATGTATTATATTTATAATATATAGTATTATTCATGGACATGACATAAAAGATATTAACATTACTATTAAAGGAATACTCGTAACATAAATACTTTCCTGCTTAGTCCAAATTCTGGTGCAGAATACACAGCAACGTCATATCATGAACCTACTAAAAGAAATTTCATTATGCTCAGCTTTCTTAATTTGTTGCTTTTACTTTTTCTTTTTCTTTTTCTTTTTCTTAAGTGGAACATTTCCATTGGCCTCTTATGTATGTATCTTAGCTAAGTTCTCGTATAGATGGATTAATTTTGATCCTATCAGTCTATATAGTTTACCAGGCATTTTGACCATTTAAGGAATTGAAAATTTCATTATCGTGTTAAAAAGATAATTTATTTAATTTTTTATTTTCTATTTAAATAATAAAAAAATATATTTATGTAATTTAAATTAGTAAAAATATTAATATTATAAAATATAAATAAATCATGCAACACATGAACATTATTAAATGTTGACTATATTCAATTCATTAATATGGCACATATCCTATAAAATTTCTTGCTTACACCCGGTGCATGGGTGCTTCATATATTAAGTCAATCATTTTTTTTTTCCAAAATATTGGTGTCGTTAAGTTTTTTTTCCTCCCGTTAATTAATTATTTCGGCTACTCATTATCTGTTTTAAGATTATTTATTTAGAGTGGTGTGTTTTTATATATATAAATTATGATAAAAAAAGCGAACATTACCAATAATATAATTCCCAATTACTAGCAAGCCTGATCACTAAGGGGGTTAATTCCTTCTCTTTATACAGAAATGGAAATTCTAACCTAGATTAATTTAGTCTTTTTCTTCCTAAATGTAAGCATATTTTAGTCCTTTTTAATATTTTAATGAAAAATCGAGAGAAAGTGGATGGAATAACTAAATGGTTTGACGAAGGTAAATTTCGTGTATCATTAATTAATATTATTAAATAGTAATGATGACTTATATAGTTTGGTCAAACTTAATTATTTACTTTTCTTAAGTATTAGATATTTTAATATTTTCTAAAGGTTTTAACAGAAAAATCTACAGAAAATGAGCGAAATGACCAAACGGTTCGATGGAGTCAAATCTCAAAGACTATTAATAAATATTTTTTCATTGTCTCATTGGAATTAGCTTTTAAGATAAGATTGACTTCAGACTGATTGAGTATCTTAAAATGTAAGAAAAATCTGAACAAATCTATAACATTATTGTTCACGTTCAACATTTTATTATTATATTGAATTAAGATTGTATGATCAAAGTGTTTGATTTTGGAAGGTAGTCTTTTTATTAATGTAAAAGGTCAAAGGTCTCGAATTGAAAATTCTTTTGTCAAAGAGTTTTCGTTAATTCCGCAAATCAAAAGGAAAATAACTTGTTGTATCAACTAAGTGTTTGATTTTTTATTACAGGAGGTTGACGAAGTTATAGGATTTTTTTTTTTTTTTAAGGGACATAGGAAATCAATTGTATCTTTTCTTAATTAGGTTTTGACAAACTAATAGTCACTGAGTTGATAATCAATTAACAAATGATATAAACAATTATATTTGTTAACAGGAAGGAAAATCTTCTTAAGTGAAGACGTTTGCTCTTGTCACCATCATATAAATATTCTGAGCAATCAGAAGCTTCTGCGCACAAATATTTGCAGTTGGATAGGCCATTGTTTTTTTATATCAAATACCCATTTTTCTATTAAAAGAAAAACAGTATCTATAAGCAAAAATGGTATAAATTAATTTTCTATCCTTCCTCGCAAAAAAAAACCCACAAAAGAGAATAAATAAATTAAGTAAATAATCTTTCAAGCATTCGAAAAAAGAAATCTCAATTTTCTCATGTTCCTTGTATGAACCATTGAAGAAAGAGGGAGAATAAAAAAAGAAAAACAAAGAAGATGCACACAGAATTAATTAAACAAAAAGAAGAACGGAAACAATAAACTAATAATTAAGAGACTGAATAATATTGATCACTTGAAAATGCTTAACTCAAACTGTACATGCTTAAGCTATTGCAACTAGCTAGCTTCTCATAATGTTTCCTTCATCTAATTTTTCCAAAAAAAAAAAAAAACATAATTAAAAGGTGTATATATATATAATTAAAAGACAGTACTCATAATTCTCCATCAATTGATGCTTCTATTTAACATGGATTATCTCTGTTGCTTTAGCAAGAGTTCTCATTACATCAACTTGAGCTCGAAGCGACATTATATAATCTAGGGTTTCTTCAATCAAAGATATATCATCCATGAATTCACCTCCTGGTACAAGACTCTTTAACACCTGAGTTCTTTTCTTCACAATCCTTTTTGCAAGAGATTTAGCAAAACCCATTTGAGGAGCTACACTATTTCTTCTCAGCTTTCGTGAGCGATGAATCTTCTTCAAGATTTTCTTGCTTCTAACCCTCTTATTAGTATTAGTGTTATTATTATTAGGTCTTATCATCATCGGCCTCTTATTATTAAAAGCTAACATATGTTCGACAATTTTATTATTGCCATTATTGCTGTCTCTTAAAGCTTTCTCCATAATTGCACGACTCCATTTTGTCATAGAGTTTCTTGTAGAAGCTATGGCAATGTCTGCCGATAGCTTTATTGCTTTCTTTCTTTCTAAGATGCTCATGTTTTGCTTTGCAGAATCACATACTTGAAGACCCATCATCCATTTTCTCAGAAATTGTTGCTTCAGTGACTGAGGAGCTCGCATTTCTACAGTAGAATTAAAGAAATTAATTAATAAAAGAAAAATGAGGATCAATTCTTAATATTTTTTTCTTCCAATAGTGAGGATTTAATAAAACAAAATGCACCAATGAGTTTTAGCAGAGTGATATTGTGAGAAACTGGGTTTAAAACTCACTATAAGTAGAATTATGAAGAAACAGGGAAAAAAAATTGCTAAAAAGCTTTACCACTCCTTATAGCTTGTCTAAATATGTGCTCATTTGCTTTTTCTTATATATATATAAAATAATTAATAATAGAAAATTCTCCTTCTCAAAACATTACACCGTACCATTTTTTTTTTTTTCAAATTGTAAAGTCACATGTTCGAATTGTAATATCAAAACTGTAAAACCACGGGTTTGAATAATATTGACCTCTTTATTTACATGTATAAAGAGAGTACATTTTCTCAGGAACCAAAAAGAAAAAGATAAAAATTGAAGAGAAATTATACAAGCTAACCAAGAAAATTAAGGAAAATTAGGGTTTCAAAAGAACAATTTAGCTATGTAGTTTGAATTATGCACATAATGTTTCTAATACCATGAGACAATAATTATACACATACTAAAACTACACGTACCTTGTTAGTATATAAAAAATATATATATATATAGGATTCTTGTATTGATCAAGAAGAGGTGAAACTCATGGGAAAAGAATGAGAGAGACAATAGTTGCAGAAGAATGAAGTTGCTGTTTCTTGGGTTGAACAGATCCAAGAAAGTGAATGCGAGAATCCTGTAATGAAATGAAGCTTGAGAGAGAAAAGGAGAGGGGGAGAATGAGAAAGGGAAGAATGTGGAGAAACCCAATTTATTTGCTCCAAGGAAAGAAGTGGTGGGCCTTTGAGAGAAAGACACCGCACATGCAAGCACATGGTGTTCGTGGCCCACTATACAAAACCTAGAGGATATTAAAATTAAATTATTAAATAAATAAATAAATAAAAATTATGAAAGGGTATTTTTAATTTGATTTCTGTTGAATTAATTAATGCATTAAAGGTTCCATCAATAGAATGCATACCAAACATTTGTTACCTGTTACGGATACAAAATAAACATGTAAGGGAATGTCATAATTTTTTTTTATTTTTTACTTTTTACAGTACAAAACCTTTACCTTTGTTAGATTATTGTAAATGTTACTAATCCATAATTATTTAATTAAAAATAATTTTGAATATGTTAATTAAAATATATAAACTTATTTGAAATAATAGAGAATACTTAATTACTCATGATATATTGATCTAAATATCAAACAAGGCAATGCCTTTTTTTTTTTTTTTTTTTTTTTAAGGTACTGACTACGTTTCTTATGTGTCAATACATAATTCACTTGACGTATCTGTTGGTCCATGCACCAGGAGTATATAAATAATTTTAAAAAATTATTAACGACAAATATATATATTAAACAGACCCATCTAAGAGCATCTATTGGCATTGTCTAAAGTAGAATATTCAGAAATAGCAAGCAGCATAATACCATAAAAAAATTATATAATTAATTTGCATATTTATTTGGGAAAGGGAGATGAAGAATTAGATGACCAAAAAAATTCTTTTTCAGGCCAAACAACTGAGGCTTTGTATTTTTAAGAGTATTTTAGTTGAAAATGATTTATGGATTCATTATCTACAAATAAACTCATTAATATAAATATAATTCAAGCCGAGAGATTTTAGATTTTTAAACATTAAATACACATTTATGTATAATAATTATTTTTAGAGCAGAACAAATACAAATATTACAGTTGATACTGAGTATGGACATAAGGGAAAAAAAGAAAAACGGGATTATAGTTTTAAGTTTCGAGTGTTGTGCCACAAAAATGAGGATGTTGATTTGGAGAGAGAGAGAGAGAGGGAAATTGGCAGGATCCGGAAAACATGGTGATGCTGAGAGGGCGATGAGGTCCCACAGCAAGAGAAAGTCTAGGGCATGGGTTTTGGCTTTGAAGGGAAATTAGAAGTCCCCACATGGTCTCCACATGGGTTTTTAAAAGTATGCCCTTTTGTAGCCTCTCTCAAACTACATTTCTATTTTTTAATTATGTTCTCACATGTATCATTATATTCAGATTTTCACCATTTTTTTAAGCACCCTATGCCCTTCTGTAGCCTCTTGCTTACATTCATTTTGGCTTTGCTTTTTCAGAAATTTATGACCCTCCTCTTCTATGTTTTCATATATAATGCACCCCTTTTCTTTAAAGCAGAGCATAAGAAGATGAATTTGAACTCGGAAGATCGTATATGCGTTTATTATTAAATATAATAATGTGTGTCCAAAAGTAAAAATAAGAAATCCACCGTTTAACTATAACATGTTTGTAGATTGGGGATTAATTTTTAATTGGTGGGACCAAAATGGAAAAATGGTATTTAATTTGACTTTTAAGAGAAAATCATGAGACTTAAGACACCCAATTTTCTCAATCTATCCCATGCTTCCTTAAGTTCCTCACCTTAAATATATTAATTTTTAGCAGCTTAATGACCAAAATTTAAGGATGAATTTTGTCTGTGGTATGAGAGATTTTTTTTGGTAAAATGATAAAAGATATTATTTGATTGAATTTTCAATGTTGAACGTGAATTTACTATTTTATTGAGTTGAAGCATTAAAAGGTGATATCAAGAATTGATTATTGAATAATTAAGAAGTTGTATTTAGTCTTATTTCATAATTATATGGCAATTTTATCTTTTCATTCATTGAATTTACTATTAAAAGCAGATTTTTCATTCAAATTAAATTTGGCTTGTAAAGTTGAAGGTCTAATAAATTTCCAATTAAGTTGAAACAAATGGTCTTTCATTAATTATATTATTTAGAATTACTTGAATTAAATTTTTTTTTCTTTCTGATGTAAATTACCGGTATCAGATATCAAAAGATTAACCGAACGTAGGCTAATTGATTTTTATTTATATTATAAAAATACGAGAAATAGAAGATTTAAAAAAATAAAAAAAATTATTTTCTCTCGCACGATATAATCAAAACAAACTCTTATATTGAAGTACAATATGCTTATAATTTTTTATATAATTTTCTATAAATAATGACTTATTATGATTTAAACATATAATAATCTCTTACACTGAAATAGTAATCCAATCCAACAAAATAGTTTGCATATATTAAAAAATAAATAAAAGAAATAGATAATTAGGTACCACCGTACAAGACTGTCCATGTAAGCAAATATAGCATGCATGGAGAAAGAGGGACCATGCAAAATTATAAGCACTGATTTTATTTTTATTATTTTATTGTGTAATAAATTTTAAATATAAAATTAACAGGAGGTGGTCCAACCAAAATCAGCCAACGGGTCAACCCCCGTGATTCACGGTTATCCTGGTCGCCGCTGCTAATAAACCTTCTTGTTTTGTAATTTCACATGTTCTACAGTTCCAGACGAGGACTTGTTATTTTCTTTTCATTTTAATTACTTTTTTTCTTGATATAGATATTTAAATTTTTATCCTCGTAATTAAAATTTTCGGTGATTGAATTTATGTAAAAAAAACTCAAAATATATAATTTAAAAAATATTAATATTTTAATATTAATTTTTTTTTTCTATACATGATGAGACTCAATAGCAAAAAAAATATTGTATTGCACAACGCATTAACTCCTTGCCTTGCCAATTTAATGAAAATTCTTATAAACTCAAATTTGAGATATTTTATTCCTGTTATAGGTAGAAAGACTAATCCATAAATAAACTTTAACCTCTAAATTGTAAAAGTTTAAATTGAGAGAATTACCAAAATTCTCATTGACAGAAACAACAAATAAAAAAAAAAAGAAAAATTAAAAATAATTAAGGTTGTGAGGTAATTGGGGCCCAACACTCTGGTACGTTTCTAATCTACTATTATCAGACGCGCCGCATGCATGTCTGTGCTTTGGAGTAATTACTGATTAGATCTCACGGGTTGGGTTGGATTGGGACAGGTTTAGCCCAATACCGTTTTCCCAGAAATTGGGCTTCATATTTTGACTGGTTGGTCGAGTTTGATTCAACTATTCAGTAAACTTATTTATTTTTTAAAAATATTACAATTAATTAAAATATATTAGAGAAAATTTGATTTGTATATAGTATTAAAAAAACATATGATTAAAAAAAATTACCTTAATTTTAAAATTAATGATCAATGATTGAATCTGAACAAAATTTTATTAAACATATAATTGAAAGTGTTTAATAATGTAATGATAATTAATATAATAAATTTTTTAATAAAAAATAAGTGTATTTCTCGTAGGGGAAGTGAAAAAAAAAGGAAACGGAAAAGAAAAGGAGAAGCGCAAATCACGGTCCATGGCAGAAGGTCGAAAGTAAATAGAAATGGCAATAGCATTAAAGAGGACGTGATCGTGCACGCACGCACGCACGCAAGGTAACAGACGCATGTGCTACACATGGATGGGACCCATTTTTGTCCTGACAAAGCTTTACACCACCGCTCTATATTATTCAATCGTTTCAGACACTAGTTTCAATTTCAAACCACGCAAATCCTTCCCTTCGGATCGCCTCAATATTACTCGCTCATTTTTTTTTTTTTAAATATAAATTGTTTACAATTTTAATATAAAAAATAAAAAATTAATTTTTTTAATTATAATAATAAAAATAAAGATAATTTAACTAAATTATTCCTTATTTTAAAACCAAAATATGTAAAGATATTTATTTTATCTCATGTAAATAATGGACAGTATTTATTACTTATCAAAATACTCAAAATCAATAATATTTTGACACAAAATAATTTTCAAACACAATTTATATTTTGGTACGGATAAAAATTTTCTTTCAATGAAACATAATCATAACTCATCATTTAAAGCATGAATACATATTTATAGGTTAAAAACATAAAGTTTGACTTATAAGAACATTTAATGCATAATAAGCACATGTAATCATATTAAACATATTAAGTCATGTACATAAACGAATGACAAATCTTAAACTAGCACAATGTATTTTGAGCCATGACTGGTAAATTTAAAAACATGTGAGGCTTGATTCTCTCAATCACTGGTAAATTTAACTGTTTGAGCTTACATGATCCTACAATTACTAGACGCTAATCATAATTACAATTGAAGCAAATAAAAGCTAAGTGTACGTACAACAATAATTAAACTTTAATTCTTATATCTCCATTATATTATCTTGAGAGCTATATCTTCACTGATACCTAAAGATGATACATTCTCACTAATAGACCCGTTTAAAGAGAGAATCTACGCCTAAAAAGTAATCAATGTATCTATCTTATGGCAGAAGTGAACGAGTGACGTGAAGTTTTGGTATAAGAAAGGAGAGACAGGGTTTGGGGTGGTAGGAAATGGAATAGTAAGTTCACATGAAAGCTTAGCATAGCTTGGTACGACGAAGGACCATCAATAATCAATTCGTGTAAAACCATTGTTTGGTATTAACTAGCTTCCACAGTCAAACTAGGAAAAGTTGTATATTTTGTCCGTACTATCTTTAGTCTTTACAGCTCCAAAAAACATGTCTCTTCGATTGGCGACGTGATGCTCCCCCTTGAATCAAGGATTTAGCCCTCTCTTACTTGCCTGCTATTCGATTAAACCTTAACTAATTCTTCGCTAAAACAATACCTAACGTCTAGTTAACGATATTGGAGTAATTTTTTGGATTTCAAAAGTTGTCCACAACTTTTTTGAATCCAAAGTTGTCCGCATTCGAACAGCTTTTTAAATAATTTTTAATGATTTCATTAGCTAAAATGTTGATGTATTCAATAATCTGTCATTTATATTAATTTTTAAAAATTAATATAACAGTGTTATAAAAAGTTAATCCACTTAATGTTTTTTTTTTTTTTTTAAAACTTAACAATTCATAATATAAATTGAGTATATAATAATATTCTTATTCCTAAGTAAATATAAAGAAATGAAGTCTTTTATTTGGACTGTTCTTGATTTTGGTAAAAGATGTTTATTTTTTGGATAAATTTTAGTTCATTTTTAAATAAAATGAAAAAATAAATCTTTCGCAGTACAGTTTCAAATATTATTTTTTTTTTAAATTGTTATAATCGCACAAACTTTAATGGTAAAAAAAATTTATTTAAGTTTAAAAATTTGAAGTCTTCAACCATAAGCAATCAACAATTCATCATATCTTTTGAAGTGCTTGAGAAATAAAAAATCTATAAAAAAACTCATCAATGAAGAGGAACACTCTTATGAGGAGAAAAACTAATAACCCTATTAAGAGAGTACCAAAAACACTCTGGGATTTATCATATAAGAGAATAAATTCAAATTTTATGCTAAACCATTATGATTTAAAAATTATTAAAAAAAATTAAACAAGATAAAAAAAAATTAGAGAGATGAAAATAAACCGCCAGTGATTAAAAAGGATGGCGATGATGATTTAAAAATAAAATCTAGAAGAAAAAAAAATAAAGAGTCAATTTCAAAGATAATTATTATTTTTAATTAAACTTGCTTAATTTTATATCGTTTAATTTTTAAAATTTTATAAAAAATTATTAAAATAATTAATAATTATAAAAATAATTAATTTTATCGAAAAATTATAAATATAAAACTGTTAAGTGATTAAAATTGTGGACAGGAGGATGCCACGAATTTGAGATATCACGTAAAGGTTGCTCCATAGCAGTGGATTATCCATTTCAATGACGTCAATAGAGATCGAGCAGTGCCCCATATTAAGATTTGATTGATGGTTGTAAAAATAAGGAATTAATAAAACTGAAAAAAAAATGGAAAAACTCAAATGAATGAACCA
Source organism: Jatropha podagrica (assembly GCA_947857235.1). Classification (NCBI taxonomy): domain Eukaryota; kingdom Viridiplantae; phylum Streptophyta; class Magnoliopsida; order Malpighiales; family Euphorbiaceae; genus Jatropha; species Jatropha podagrica. Next base: position 41,406 of record CANUEP010258364.1, read on the forward strand.
CGCTGTATAATTAGTACGGCATGTGAAAGAAAATTTGATAGTTTGATGAGTTGGGTACAGTAATAATCGCTAAAATTGTCTTTGACCTTTGAAGAGAAAGGCCGAAAAAGGTTTTTTAGGGTTGTCAACCTCATACCAAACTTCAATGCATGAACCAAATTATTGAAGACCTACCCGAAATCTTGGCTGTGCGCACCTATGTCTTTGCTTGTACTTACTTGCAGATATCTCATTTACCTTTAACCTTGCATGAATGTCAGGAAAGAAAGAACAGGGTGAAATATTCAAAAATTCGTTGGTCAACTGAGTCCCCGAAAAGAAAAACAAAATGTTGGGTCTAATAGAATCGATTGAGAAAGTTGAGGGACTTCCTTGATACCTTCAGTAAAAAAGAGAGTGATAAATTATCTTTAAAAAGAGTTAGAGAAAGATATCCTTGACCGAACCAGCAGACATAGACAGTTCAATCCTCAACCACTAAGTGACGTTCCATTTTCAACTAAGTTCCATATATAGAGACATGCACTGACTGCTTGACTCCTAATTTGAAGCCTCCCTTTACTTTCGTTGATCAAGCAGTTCAAAATTTACATGGAGCAAAGGTTTATCAAAATCTTAAGTTACAAATTCTTGTTATACATATTTAGTCTAATAATTTTATACAAATAAGCTTTACGTCGTTTTATTTATATTTTGTGGTGTAGTTTAACTGGTGACGGACGTACGATGGATGCGTGAGATACAGCCAAAGGAGGAGTCTGTTTCGAACTTGGAGGCCAATAAAGCAGCCTAAACCAAACAAAAGGATTGAACTGATTGAGTGAGAGGGGAGAGAGAGAGGTCATTTTCTGGAAGGAGGTCTCTCTCGTTATTAATGCCACACACGTGCATGACTTGAAACAGTCATATTAGTACAACGTTATCCATGGACGCCTATCCAACAATCGTCCTATTTTCCCCGTTGCCAACTCCAACACATATTCATATTGCTAGCTTGTAGGCAGTGACCACTCCTTGAACCAAAACCCTAGTTTTGGACTTCTCTAATTTTCCATTATTTCTCCTAGAGCACAGCATGTCTACACAAAACATGTTTCTGAATGCCGATCAGTGGTTCAATAGACATTTTGGTATAAAGGAAAAAAAGAAAACGCAACATACTTGTAGTTCGAGTAGTTGTATAAGAAATTATGCTGGGGCCATTCATTTGTCCTTCGATTTTCCCAATTATTGTGATACATGTGCTAAGATAGAGTGAATAATGAGTATATAATTTTCAAAAATATGCTGTTTTTGTCAATTCTATGCCATAAATGCTATACTCTAAGTTTACATCTCGACTGTATTTTTTCTTTTTCTTTTTTTTTTTTTTTTAAGAGAAAGGAAAAGAATCCAAAGTTTGATAGTTCAATTTTTTCTAGAAGAAATAAAAAAAACTTCATTAATTGAAAATGAAAACAGTATAAAGATATGAAATACATGTCATTATGTTTTTATATTTTTATGTAAAATCTAATAATAAATCACTTTATACATCATTTCCCTAATTACTTGTTTTCCTCGAGTCCCACTTCACAACATCAATGTTATTTACTATACTACACTATGCATTTCACCATATAAATGGAAGTGTGAAGCATATTAGAAATATTTATCACAAAATCAATACGATCATATCTACCGTATGCAATTTCAAACGCCAAAAGGTGAATAGTAGGCTAGCAAGGGACGACGACATTGCTGAGAACATGGTATCTATGAAGCTAAATGTTATAGAAGATGTCATTACACGACTTCATTTGAGGTCTGATTTCTCGGTCTCGTACCATGAAGAAGGTGTGCCCACAACATTTAAGTCTATATTTATCACCTGTAGGTTATAGCTTCCAAAGCTTCACCATTAAACTTGACATAAAATTACATAAGAAAAAAGCAATTCAGTGCATGATACATCTTACATGTATAAACTCTGTAAAGAATTGATGACGCAACATTCCTTATACCTTTTTTTGAGAGACGGTTTTTGTGGTTCAAACTCATAATTTTCAGATCACAAGGTCATGTTATAACTAAATATTATTTTTAGCCCAAATTCTCAAGATTTCATTTTAACTAAATATTATTTTTAGTTGAAAGGAGAACCCAAACCCTCTAGATTTGCACTGGGCTCCATAGAAACTTACAAGTGTTACAATTGTACCCGCCTGCGCACTAATCATGAAACATGGTATATGCATTGTAGTTTTCAGCTATGCTGTTCTCCGATGCAAAACAATGAATTCCGACTACGAAAGTGCACGAAAATGCAGTGTTAACCCTGTCTTATGCTCTAAAGAAACTGAATCATTGCTTTCACCGCATCAAGTAAGTTTCGAGATGACAAGCCAAAGTGCTTGCCACTGTCACGCAGCTGCCTATAAGGACATAATGGGACTAGGGGGCATGTCATTTTGCTCCCATAAGTGTAATCATCCAAAAGATAATTTAGATGTCCTGCTCGTCGCAAGGATCAATCTTGTAAACTAGTCTCCTAAAATCTCAGCATCAAGGATTAGCATACATGAATATGCCAAACAGACATCAAATCAATTCTTACCTAACAGTTCGATCGATCGATTATTAATTTGCATAGATATACCTATGTCCTATGTTTAGGATACAAAATGCCGACAAACACTTGGGAATATGAACACCCTAACAAAAAATTTCAAAAAAACAATGCAACTGGTAAAGATTTTAATATACATGACCATATGTAAAAAGTTAAAAAAGCTTTTACACACTCCTCATATACTAGTTTAGTCAATTAAGAACTTCTTTAGCTGCGAGTTGAGCATTGGTTTTCCTGCAAAGGAACAATTCAAATGATTCTAGTTCAATTTTTTATTAATTAACTATTGCTTGAAATAGAAGAATGAGAAAATTCAAATCTCAATTTAGATCAAACCACAGTAAAAATCTGACTTTATACTAATATCTTCAAGGTGATAAAATTAAATATTTGCCAAATGGAAAAATCAATTTGAAAAGCATCCGACTGAGGAGGAAAACCATCAATTGGACTATCTAGATGATTATGTTAAAATGTTCTGCTTTATGCCGACAATTACTCAAAATACTTGAATAAGTCTTTTCTATGAAGAAGATATGTATGCATATGCATCACCATTATTCCTCCAAAACACTTTCCCAATAAAGTTATAAGACAAAAAACAACATATGGAGCCTGTTAGGGAGGAAAAGATAAAAAAAGAAGCTCCAAAACGTCCAAATTGATAGCAAGATCAAACAAATTTCAGGGCGAAAATTATTTTAAGTGGTAAAGAAATAAAGGAATATGACCTGACACCGAAGATGAGCGACAAGTTTCGCACATCTGCACGTGAACTTTTTCCTTGTGTATGAACTTTTTGCTGACCTGAAATGTTTCTTCCAGGAATATTGCACTTAGTGAATTCATTGTTTACTGTTATGTTTGACGCCTCAATAATGGATTGATCATCCTCCCTAATTAATTTCCTCGTAGAGATTTCCATTGTAACCCGTCTAACGTATCCATTAAAATCTAAAATTGGATAACAAAATAAAATGATGATTAATGATAATCATAGACATTGAGCATCATATACAGACCTAATTATTCATTATGAATAATCTATACGTAGAAAAAAAAAATAATAAGACAGGATATAAGTAAAATAGAAAATGCTCGTTTAACAAAGCCTTAAAAAGGTCCTTAGCACTTGCAGAAATGCTTGCTCCATTCCATGGGCCTCTTTAGGAAAGGGATGGATATGGGCCTTATTTAATAAAGAGAACGAAGCCCAAACCACCATATATTTGTTATATTGGATTTTGACATGGGTACTCGCAGTGTCTCATTCTGGCATGGGTAACAGATTTTTTTTTTTTTTTGTTTTTAAACTAAAATGACTAAAATTTAGATTTTGCTTAGATATACTGAAGCTGTCTACATACGAGAGTTTGAGATTTGAGAGTGATCTATAATGAGTTGAATCAATAAAGAAAATTTAAAGAACCTCTAAAACAACATAATAGAATTTCAAGATTGAACCAATAAAAACCTTTCTAGCTACAGAAACAAGAAATTTGAAGCGCAATAGTGTAAAGCTAAACAACCGATATAATAATGTGAGAATTATTAATGAGGAAAAGCCAAATGCAAAATAGAAATGCTTCACCTAAAATACCAAAAGCTATCCATTTATGTTAAAAGTGAGTTCAATGAATACATTTTACCTTTAGGTGAAGCAGGATGTTGAGGAACACATAAGTGAGAATATAAGTAAGTGTCAGATTTCAAATACTCCCCAACTTTCTGTATGAAGCGCTTTTTCCTCTGTTTCTTGTTTCCCGTTGTTTCCACTTCTAAAATCCGAAATCAAACCCTTCTATTAACAATTAAATGCTAAACGGAGAAAACCCATTAACAAAAAGCATTAATATTAGAATAAATTGACAGCGGTACAGCAATTTAACCTGTAGTAGAAGAAGAAGGGACGATTCTTGATGCTAGGAAGTTCGTTAATGGAGGAGAAATCAATGGAGCGAACATGTAAGAATCGGATCTTAGGTAGTCAACAACTTTCTTGAGAACTTTTTTCTTGTTTTTCTTCACTACTCTCTTTCTCTTTTGAACTCCTAACAGCTCTCTCTTATCCATTTCTTTCTTGTTCTTTTTGCCGTCGCAATGAAACAGTGAAAACGGAGAACGTAGAACCAAAAACAGAGGAATTGCTTTGACGTGAAGGCAGAAAAGCAAAAAGAAGTTCGTGGCGGTTAGGATCATGATGGACACGTGTCGAATTGTAATATCGACAACTCGCTTCTTAATTTCAAAGCATTCCATGACGCGTGTAAGAACACCTGTTGCAGCTCATATTAGCGATTGGAACGGATTCATTCAGCGACGCGCCGTTTGTAACTTCATCTTTATGCTCGTGACGTCATGCCTCGTAATCGTCGGCTTAGTTTAATATATGTGCTATTAGTAGCATAATTTCAGTAAAATATTAAAATTTATAAAATTAATTAAGGTCAAAGAAAAATTGAATAAGTGATCACATGAGGTTATATGTAAGTGAGTAATTGTTGTAATCAGATTTAAATTATATTATTAGTGATTTTTTCCTCCACAATATTAATAACAATGTTGAAATTGCAACTTAATTAATCGTTAAGCCTTCTTTCTTGTTCTGCCATACATTGATTTGTTTACAATCACAATTCTTCATTTAACATTGATTGATTTCCTTTTTTCTAATGAAATTTTGATACAGGCTTTAATCCATTCTTCAAAGCAGCATTCCAAACTAGATCAATTCTGTCCACATCTATTGCCCCAACCTCGTGGTGAGTCCAACCTTCCAGTAGGTGAACCACTCCACCTGCATGGCATGCATGAACTACTCCTCTCTCCATTGTATACTGCCACAATAATTATCAGACGGTCAGCTACAACTATAATCTCCCCACCCATAATTAGTTATTAATCTTATTAATTAAGGTGATCACAGTTACAAGACAATGAGTTAGGTATAAGATGGAAATTGTCTCACTCACCTCACAACTTCCAAGGCCTTGAACATCTTCTGGTAATCTCATGGCTGCAAGATCACCATATGTACAGTCTCTCCTGAATGACAATATTGGTGGGACAACAAATTGATGGAAGTGGGCTCCTTTTGGTGCCCAGCTTTGCTCTCTTGGTGTAATCCATTTTCCAACAATCCATGTCTGTCATTAGCACCAATATAAATTAATCAAACATAAACAAATCAAAATATTGATAATTGTCTAGTAATATTTTGATATTGAACCTTGCAATTCTGGGCTGCTTGATACTTGGTCACTTGGACTAGGTAGCTTTGGCAATCCAATGGAGCTTCCTTTTGTATTTTCTGAAATCTTTCTGTCGACAGAGTTAACATCTGCAAGTTTTCTCAAACCATATCAGAATAAATTTATTAATGAAGAGGGGACCATATTTATTATTATTATTATTATTGGCAGCTTATATCTGTTGTGTGGAGCAGAAATATCCAACCAAACAAAATTAATAATTAGACAAAAGTTTTTAAATAATTTATTCTGCTTATAAAACAGCATCAGCAATATTAGCAAGATTAAAATATTATTAAACTCACAAGTACTCTGACTCTCCTTCGGCAAAGGTAGAGGGCAATGGCTCTTCCAAGTTTAGAAGTAGCTCCTGTTAAAAACACTTCTTTCACATCCTTAGGAATTCCATTCAGAGTGACTGCAGCAGTTAAAGTATTTCCATGAACAACCCTAACTCTAAGGTCTGGGTGTTTGTTCACAAATAGTGTTCCACCACCATTGAGAGCTTCATTCTGTAAAATTCAAGAAAAACAAAAAACATGTATATTAGGTAAAACAGTTTTAAAAAATTATTTAAAAAAAAAAATATATTGTGATAAGTTATATTTAAAAGCCATGTGATTCTAATTAAAATATTTTCTGAATCTAAAAATTCAAAATAAAATAAATTTATGATTCTAGGACATTATACTGTAATTAAATTCGGATCATTGAATTTTCTTTTTCAATTTTGTTTTTAATACAAAAATAACTAATTACCTGAACTAGAAATTAGTCTTGGTTGCAGTTTCTTTGCAAAACTTATAAATTTTAGCAAATAAAGAGAAAAGTAAATGTCGTTTTCTGCATAGTAGAATTTTAGGTGCAGTGCATGGTGTCTTGTATTAATTGATTCCTTCAATTGAACCACCATGATCAGGCCATGTCATAACCTTCAATTAAAACTAAATCTGTTTTGGATTTGCCATTAATTACAAAAAACAAGAAAATGAAGAACTGACCTTGTTTAATGCAGCCAGACTAATGACTTTCACCCCATCTCTATCAGCCTTAAGGATTGCTTCTTCAATGTGTTTATTAATTCCCTCTTGAGCAAATGGCAGAAAATACTGAAAAGCAAATAAATAAATAAATAAAAACATTTATGATTTCACTTTCTAACTGTCTAATTAGCTTTAGATTTTCAATTAAAAAAATAGAACATTTCGGTTCGATGATATTGAGACGCTTTTAGAACTGACCTGAAAGCCAAATCTAGGCACCGCCCATGTTTCGAAACGCCGTCCTCTTAAATTATAGAAGGATATTAGAAATGTTTTAGCTTTAGCCCACATGAATAACATCACCGTAAACGCCAACGGCCAGCAAGGAAGCATAAAGAATCTGGTTTTGTAGGGCTGCGAAGCCACCGTCCTGTTAACTAAAGGGGCATGCATTGAAGATGTAACATCTACTACATGTGCTAAGAAGACGAAATCAGGCACAGGTCCTTTTTTACCTGACAAAAACAAAATAATATAACAAGAACGTAATTTAACCTTTTATTTTAATTATTCAACTACGATCGGAAATTTAAAGAATTTCCAAGCTCTGTCACTGAAGATTTTGTTATCTCATGTAAGATTATTATATATGATAAATTAATCTATAAATCATCATTTTAGAAAAGAATTTCAAGATAGTGTCAGATATATAAAGATTACTATATCAGATGATCAGATGCATGGCATCTGAATCAAGTGGTTAGAGTACTTTACTAATAAATGTCGAAAACTACCTTAACTCTATTTTCTTGTGGGATAGTGATGTGTTTCTTATAAACTTACCTGCATTGGAACTGATTTTCTTGTGAAGTTCCCAAGAATCGCGGTTTACGGTTTTCCATATCGCATCAAATAAAGGCATAAATAAGCAGAAGTTGGTGTCCATCTCTGTGTGGTGGAGACTGTGATATCTGAATATGAAAGCCAGAAAAGAAAAATTTACCACAGACACAGCAATTTAATTTCCTTTCTAAATTTTCATTGCCATTGACTATTGGCATTATCGTTAGTTTATGCATTTGGACGTAGCAATTAATTTGCCAACCACCAAAACCTATTTTTAGTCAGGCAAGAACTCTATCCATTTTACCGATTAATAAATTTTGTATGTTCATAAATGGACCTCTTATTGCTCTAGTACAACATAAGCTTGTCTTAAAGATATTCCTATATGCATTTGAACCATTACATCAATACTAGTCCCCACTTGCCAAATTGTTTCTTTTCTTTTTATTTTCTTAATTTGGCTCTAACTCGAATTTCAACACTTTTAAATATTTAAAAACCATTTTAATATTATTAGATAACTGTTTTCATTATTTATATATAAAAAAAAGAATTAATTTACTTACGACGGTGTATAAATGAGATATTTGAAGAATGGGAAAATCTCAAACAATCGATGAGGAATAATTTCGACGTTAGAATGTCCCAAGCATATAAGAAAATCGAATACCAATAAATAACCATAAATCATATTTCTTGATTCAAATCCCATCATGTAAGCCCCAATTATTGGAATTCCAGTAATTGTGGTTAATATAAGATGCTCCAAAAATGTTGCAGTTGCACCTGCTCAGCAAGAATAAATAAATAAATAAATAAATGTATAAGGTTAAATAATAGAGTTTCATCAATAATATCCAATTGAGGTTTTACCTGTAAAAGGATAGAGAACGGGAGATGAATGGTGAAGTGAATGGTAATGGGTAAAGAGAAAGCTTCCATGGAAGCATCTATGGACCCAATAATATAAAGGCTCTGAAATTCCCATATGAAGAATTAAAATCAAAATCAAGCCTTTAGTATTCCAAACAGGAATATTTTCAATGAATGGAGGGAAGATATAACAAGCCATGGATGCAATCAGACCTTGAAGGATTATCAAATTATCCCTGAAAAATTAGTAAAAAAAAAAAAAAATTAGAAACAGGAAATAAAATTGAAGGAAAAAAATTAATTAATTAATTACCATTCACATTCTTTGTCAATCTGCTTGAAATCATAGCCTTGAGGATTTATGCGGCGATTACTTGTGAGAAAAAGCATATTAACGAAAGAATCATAGATGAAATAAACTAATGCTCGAACACTAAAAATAACGAGAATCTGAAGACACCAATCGTTCTTGATAACACCGTCATTAATTTGTGAATATATCATTCTTGCAAGAAGAGGCCCAAACAGCAGATACTTCATACAAAAAACATGACCCAAATCAGAAATAAAAAAAATAATTAATAATAAATAAATTTAAAAATAAAGATTATATTATACCTTGTACAATCCAAAATTCTGCCATGGCCAATCTCTCAAAGGAGCTGTATTCACCATCTTCCTTTCTTGATTTTCTTGCTTGTCCGTTTCTTGATTTCTTGACTATTCTTGGGTTTTAAGCTTTATGCATACCCTTCTACCAGTAGAATAACCGTTCTTTCTCGTGGAAAGCAAAAGAAATGCAGTAATATTTGTTATAGCAACATACGTATACTAGACTTGTAGAGAGTTTAAATATTAAAGCAACAACCCTAAAATAGTAAACTAGGAATGGAAGAAGCTAAGGGGCAGATGCAAAGTGTTGCAGGAGAGAGAGATGTTCAGGGTTTATAAATACTTTTTGGTATTTCTCTTTTCTTTCTCTCTGCGTTTTTGCTCTCTAGGACTCAACTAAAATGAGAGTTGCTGAAACCTGCTTATATAGAGAAGACAGAAAGAGAAATGGACGAATTTAAACTTGTCTCAAATCAATCGTTATCTAACTACAGATTTCTGTATACTGTGTAAAATTAATCGGTCAGCCATGGTGACTACAACGCTGTAGGTTTATGGAGTTTGGACGTGTTATGTTGTGAATTCAATTGTTTCGCAAAGAAGCACAGCTGTGGTGATGGCCAAAAATCTACAAGAAATTAATGACTGATATGGTTGGGAGAGTGGAGGATGCGGTGAAGGAAGGTCGCGGTTAGGGTTGATTTAGTAAATATATCCTCTGTCGAGTTGGGCTCCAACCTCCGTATAGGGTTTGTTTGATATTGATGTTGAGGTTTATTTTCATGTGCATTTTTTTATTTGTTTAATGTTTTTTATTGTATTGCTCCTCATAAATTGTTTTTGTAGTGCTTAGAATTTAGTAAATCATCGTTTGAAAAAAAAATATATATTTTTTTCTTTTTTTCTCAAATTGCTATTAAAAGAGACGCTAAAAAATAATTTATCTAGAAAATATTTTCTTGATTTTTATAATGTTTAGAAAAATTAGATAAAAAAAATACTTATGATTAAAAGAAAATTTAAATCATTTGAAAATATTATATTGTTATAATCTCATAAAAATATATTTATATTATTTATTGATTATTGACAGTCATGATTATTATTATCATCCGTCACCAACCATTATTATGATTATTATGACTGATCACAATTTAGATTTATGCATTTTTCTTCTCACATTTATAATCTTAAAAAAATACAAATTATACATTTTTTTTAACTACTTTTCAATCTTCTGAACCGAAGAATAGAAACTAAGATGTTAAGAAAGTATTTTTCAAGGAAAATATTTTTATTTATTTTATAAAAATAAATTTTCTCATAGCAAATAATTTTGTGAAAAGTAAATCAATTATTTTATAATTTGAGACATTTAAATGAAACAAAGTGATTTGAAATTATATATTGTTTAATTATTATAGAGTTTTTATCTTTAAAAAATACTGAACTTTAACTTAGTAATATTGAAATTAATTTTAAAGCTATGAAATTATTGATTCAAAACAAAAATAAAATCAAATTAGCAAAAATTTAAAAAAACTTCAAAAAAAAAAAAAAACCCTAATCCAGAGTATTGAAGACGATACTTTTCTCTTGTAATACCAAACATGTCTTAGCTATATTATATTATATTGGCCAGAAAGGTATGTTTCAAAGGGAATGCGAAAAGTGTGAGTCGTTTCAGCCAAATAATGTGAATAAGGAAACTATAATTTGACTTTCTAATTTCAACAACATATTTATTTATAAATAAATTAATAATGTCCTGTTTTTTTCATATATATGTTTAGGACATATGGCTATGAGTTTGTGGTTTGGCATACACGTGTCTCGTTTAAAGCATGGACAATTACAGAAATTTTCCAAACCGATTCTTAATTATTGCTATCATTACACGTTTGGTTGTCATTTGCTCCGCTAATTTTTGAATTACATAAACCGACACCCCAGAATTTCCGTACTCAAAATTTCTACTTTACCTGTTAAATATTTTAATTTATAAAATTATATTAATTAAACACTTATAATATAACTAAAATATGAAAATCATTACCCTAAAAATTATACTAATTATATATAAAAATAAATTTTATTATTAATATGAAAAAATGTACAATATTACTAAATTTTTTTATTTTAATTAAAGATATTATAGGGTGAATTTATAGATTTAGTCTCATTAATTAATTAGATAGCTTACCAACATAATTTTAGATGATCGAGAAGCTTCCTCAACTACCTTTATATGACATTTAAAACTTTATTTGAATTTATTCCAAAAATAATTGAAATGCTTGAATTTTTCGGAGTTTGGTTTTGGGCGAGTTTAGTGCCATGTCCAAATTATGATAAACTGGACGTCACCTTCTTTCAAACACAACTAAATATATCCATAGCGATATCGAAAATCACCTTAATCAGCCAACTAAAAGTGCAGTATGAACAGATCAAATTTTGCTTTCAGGATCCACATCCGCTTCATATTTAAATAGATTAGATTAGATTTTATCCGTTGGAGAGTGAAATTCAATAATACCATTAATATTGGTTTGTTGGTTTTCCCCTTAAAAAAAGCAATTTTTCCTTTAAAAAATAATAAAAAAACTCTGTTAATTTTTAATATTAAAAGATTAGAAACTCGAAATAAAATAGAAAAAAAATTTCAGTACGATAGAGTGGTGTGAACATAGAATAAAGTATCTTGACGCACGATTAACGTGATGGAAAACAAAAATTAGATAGAATTGATGAACTTTGTTCAAACTCCCAACTGAAAAAAGTATTGCGTAAGCAAACCAACAATATCCAATTTAACCAAAATAAATGTTTAAATATAAACAGAAAAGTCAACCGAGGAAGATGCTGAGCAGAGTTTCGGCGGCACTGCCAATCTGCATGGCCATCCTTCTTTTCATATAACTAAGAAATAGGTTCTGCAGTTGAAAGTTTGCTTCTTTTCTAAGCTATAGAATTTTGACATTGGAGATTGATTATTTGAAAAGTATTTTTAAATTAAAATAATAATTATTACCTAATGCAATTTTTACGGTTCATAAAATTCTTGAATTCAATGCAATCCAAGAATAATGTTCTTAAATAGATTATTTCAAAATGAGAAATTAACTCTATAAGATTATCCGAGAAGGTACTAATTTATAAACATAAAAAAAAAAAATCTTTCAATAGTGCTTAACCACTAAGAAAAAGCCTCTAACATGTCAACAATGGACAGCAAAGAAAACAAATTTCAAGCGGTGCAGTCAGACCAATAACATTCAAGTTCAACAACAACAGAGACACATTCTTTGGTAGAAATAAATGAATACTGGACAAAAGAATTGTACAAGTCCTGTAAACACTTTCGTTTTAGTTATAACTCCGATGATCAAAAGATTGGCTTTCTTGTATGTCAAGCTTTCCCGCCGAGTTGAAGTGTTACAGCGAAAAAAAGAACAGAAAATGGTTGTATGTGTTTATTTACATGTGAAGAAGTGGTCCTGCAAGTAGATAGTTAGGTTTGGGTGCAAAAGAGAGGAAGAACGGCAATTGACACTTCAAAGAAGACAAAGCCCTCGGAAATTAATGTAATTCCAAGAAGATGGCTACTAAAAGAAAAGAAGTAATAGCTTTCAGACTCCACCAAATTCAGACGGAGACTGTTATTGTGATACTAGAGTTGGTTATTTCTGTTTGTGATATTGGTAGCTAGCCAGTCTGAATTAAAGTTAGAGGGTTAAAAAAAAAATAAAAAATTCAAGAGTTCAAATTTTGGGAGTTAAAAAATTACAAGGGTAAAATTTGAATTCAACTAAAATTTTAAAATTTAACAAATTTGCACATAAAATGAAATGGTGAAACTCAAAATTAAATATCATATTATAAAGTCACATCTTCATTGGCATGTGTTGCTTAATTACTCGTCACCATCAAATTATTACATCTACTGGAATTTCCCATCTAGCATACATGTACGTTAAGTAGCTCTCCCTCCACGTGGAAGCAACATTAATGAACCACGTAGTCTAAAGAGATTATCACGTGCTAAGTTCCATTGACACATAACTAAGAAATCGAAACACTAATACAAGGTTAGAATAGATCCCTGAAAAAATGTTTAATGCATAAATAAATTTGATTGATTTTTTCTGGATTCTTGATCTTTGTACACGTTTAAATAATAATTATGTCTATTATAAAAATAAAATAAATTTATAAAAATTTAATTATGATTTTATATTTTATTTTAACAAGGGTTTATAAGAACAAATGCTGAATATACATATTAAATTTATTCATTACGCTGTGAAAAAATATTTATAAATTACAGAATGATATCATTTTCCTATAACTGGATTTAAATTAAAAGATACCAAACACCTGTGTTTTTGTCACATTAAATATATGGCACTAATTTTTTTTTTTTTTCTTTTCTCAAAGAAGTTTTGATATCTAAACAATAGGTTGGTTAGATATAAACCAACTGGTTTGTGGTCAATTTGTTACGTCCACTTATTATTAAAAGTTACAGTTGGACATCCTTTTCTTTTAAATGAGCTTATTGTCTCAATTGAAATTAATATGTTTGGAAATATGAACTCAGTTTCGTATAAAAAATTCGAAAGGCAAAAAAAAAAAAAAAAAAAAAAAAAGAAGCAAGGAAAGGGACATGTAAGATGTTTCAAAATTTAGTGGAGAATAAGGCCCAGATGGAAGAAACGCAAGAGCTGCTTAAGAGGTTTCTCCAACAATCCAAATTCCTCAACAAACCAGAAAATATAGGCCCAAGTCCATTTGTTTTGGTCAATTACTTCTTTGATCATTTTTTACAAAATAAAACAAAGATTAATTAAGTATTTCTAAAATAATTTATTTTAGTAATCAAATAAAAAATAATTTTTTATTCAAAAATTTAAAATTAATAGACCAATAAAAAAAAACTTAGACACCTTTAGGAAAAAGTATTTGATTCACTAAAATTTCCATCAGAAAATTTTTTAAAAATAATTTTAATTATATTTTTAGATATAATTTCATATTTAAAGAGATATCAATAAAATTCAAGGTTACGCATAGTCTAAAAGAATTAAGATTTTACGAAAATGCAGTTTGATAATTCATATAATAAATCGACTCTAAATTTATAAATGTAATTAAATGCAAGTACATGAAAAAAACTTTTAAATAAAAATGGCCAATTATGTTCGGACATCTTAAAAATGAAAATCTAATATTAAATTTATCAACCCTTTACCGGTATCCTAACTTGATTGTGACGAGAGGACAGCACGTTGTGGTTGACGTCAAATTGCAGGTAACTGTCAGATTTGGTTGGGTCTGATTAAATTCTGCTGTTCTGAAACTAATTAAACTTCATTAGGTTTGACTTCAACAGTGCCCTTATGAATGTGGAAAGTACAAAATACTATAATTGATGTGCTTGGACACTTTTCATTCAGGTTTGACTTTTTTAACCTACTACAGTATACATAGATGTGTTTTGTCATAAATATATGTGAAAAATGAAAAAAAAAAATTAAATAATATTACATGTGAATGTATATTTTTGTAGGAGTAAGGCCCAAAAGGTTATGGGGCAAGGCCCAAGATTTAATAGGAGACCCACCCCAAGAGAAAGATCCTAAGCTGGAAATTGTTCAAGTGGCTACTAAAATCTTGATGAATTGGATTGTAACATCATGAGAATAGATAGGTTATATTTTTTTTTTTTAAAAAAAAGAAAAACATTTTCTGAATAATCACAAACCTATTATAACTTGATTAACCCATAGTTACTAATATGTTGATCATCGTTAATCAACGTCAGTAATCCACCACTACAATCAGTCACCAATAATGATTACAATTTATTATTTTCATAAATTTTTTCCCATTTAACTTTAAAAAATTTTAATAATTTGCCCCAAACAAGTTAAAAGACCTCGTACAGTATAATATCATGTTAAAGAGGAAATGAAGGCCCCCGACAATAGGACAAGAATATCAATTATATATATATATATATATATATATATATATATATATGAATCTGCTATAATAAGCCCATAACAAAACTGAGCAAGATGACAAACAACTGCGATCACATCTAAATTATTGCTGCACCGTTGAGCTGGTTTTCTTCTTCCGAGTATGATATGCGATCCATTGTCTTGTTGTTGAGTTTTGGATTTTCCTTTTGCTTGTAAAAATCCTTTATTTGTAAAATCTCTCTTTCGGTTTTCATGTCAAAATTCAAAATTTTTTTTCCCGTATTTTATTTTGTTTCTTGTTGATTATTAATCCATTTCTCATTGATTTTCTTTATATTTATAGAAAGATATTCTTTAAACAATTCCAAGTAACGGACTAGTCATGATAGATAAGCTACAAAAATGGAGCCATGGTGGACAGGCTACGAACTTTCTAAGAAGAACGGTTCGTTTTTAATTTATCTACTGCTACAGTCATTACAATCTGATTACTATCGAAACAGACAAACATGATCTTGTGACGTCCTACTGCCATATCTTCTACTTGTAATTTCTGCGCTGTATCATCATGTGCACTGCATTGCCATTTGTGCTTAATATTTATACGTATATAATTATGTTACAAACAAACAAACACAAACTTAATTTCCTATATATGAGCCTCACAATTGGTCACGCTTCCAAGTAACTGATTCTTAGAGCCAAAACATGGGTGGGTTAGCTAATTACAAGCCTGAAATGGTGATGATTGGCCTCCAATTCTGTTATGCAGCTCTTGCTCTTTTTTCTAGAGTTGCCCTTGTTAAGGGTATGAGTCCTAGAGTCTTTACTGTCTATAGGCAAGCCATAGCAACTTTGGTCATTGCACCTTTTGCATGTTTTTCAAGGTACCCAATTTCATCTTTTTAGTCTTGTTCTTAGTAAATTATAATACGCATTTTGGAAAAATATACAGTATTTATTAATTTCTCTAATTAAGTTGATCTTTTGGTAGGAGAAAATCAGGTGGGACTTCTTTGCCATTAAAGAGCTTCTCTTTGATATGTCTAGCTTCATTTATAGGGTATAACATTTCTCAATTTTAATTTTTTCTTTCTTCTTTTGGTGTATTTAGTGGTAGCTAATTGTTTTGATTTGGAACAGTGTAACCATCAATCAGAATGTGTACTTTGAAGGTTTATATTTAGCCTCATCATCAATGGCAAGTGCAATGAGTAATCTAGTTCCAGCAATTACATTTTTAATGGCAGCTATTATGGGGTAATTAACAAGGAAAATATTATTTTAATTAATTAATTAATCAGTATTTGTTTTACTGAAATTATTGTTCTTTCTGTTTTAATTAAACAGATTAGAGAAGATCAACATGAGATGCCTTAGAAGTGCAGCAAAAGTAATAGGAACAATATTGTGTGTTGGCGGAGCCATTGTAATGGTGTTGGTTAGAGGACCAAAATTACTGAACTCAACCATTTTTGATGGTGAGAATTGGTTGCTTGGTTGTCTATATCTCTTTGGAAGTACTTGTTGCTGGTCTTGTTGGTTGATTTTGCAGGTATATATATATATAATATCCACATTTATTCATCAATTATTGACTAAAAATTAATTCTAATAGTTAATTAACAGGTTCCAATTACAGCAAGCTATCCCGACCACCTATCTTTATCAGCTTGGATGTGTTTTCTGGCAACAATTCAATCTGCAATACTCGCAATATTTCTGGAAAGAGACATTAGTGCATGGAAGCTTCATTCATATTTAGAACTTTCGTGTTGCTTATTTGCTGTATGTATATGCAGTCTTTTTTTTTTTTTTTTCTTTTTTCTTTAATTAAGCTAGAAGCTGAATTAAGGTTATGATGATTTGAACAGGGAACTGTAGCATCTGCACTCTCCTTCTTTGCTCAAGCATGGTGTGTTTCACAAAGAGGTCCACTTTTTACCGCAATGTTTAATCCTCTGTGCACTGTTATTGTCACTGTATGTGCTGCTGCTTTATTTCTCCATGAAGAGATCTATATTGGAAGGTAACCTTCTCTTCAAGATTTCCGTATCTTCTTGTCTTCAATAGGTTGTTCTCACTATAAAATCCTCGTATTATTTCTTTTCAGTCTGTTAGGTGGAGTTGGTGTCATAGTTGGTTTGTACATTGTGCTTTGGGGCAAGGCCAAAGATTTTAGAAAGAATGGTGAAGAAATAGACCCAAAACTGGGAATACATGAAAAATGTAAAGCTGATCTTGAAGAACCTCTTTTGTTTGATGAATCATATTACATTGATGACAACAGAGTACGCAAATGACAAACTGTAACCTCTTTCAATGGACGAAGAAGAATATCGGAATTGGTTGATTAGAAATTAATCGATCCCAATTTTAGAGGAGGAGAAGATAAGTAGCAGCTTAATTACTTGATTTAGTGTTTGTAAATATCAATTTTTTATTTATTTTTGCCTCGTTTAAAATTATTGTGTAGCTTTTGTTAATTAAATGTGTTTGTGGTTGTGCAATTCTTGATTTTTTTTTTCAATTTATCTTAGTATTAGCATATATGTTTGCTTGATATGCTTCAATTATATGGTTTTTCCATGCCCTCTTGCACTATATGTTATAGGGGAAAAAATTTACTTATCCATAGCTCTTATTTATGGACCAAACTAATAAAATTAAATTTTTTTTCTATATTTAAGAAGAATCTTGGAGGGAAAAAAAAATAAATAGAGAAACGTTAAAGAAAAAAAATATTGGGAAAAGAAGGAAAATTTTATTTTTCCTTGTTTGGATAAATTCGACGTAGAGGAAAGGAGTTGTTATATAATAGGTGAGAATGAGATTATACCTTTTGTTTTTACCCTTACTTTCATGCGTTCCATATCTCACTTTCTCCTCTTATTTTCCATCCATCCAAATAAGGTGTTAAGAAAATAGAAAATATCAAGTTTAATTATATAACAATCATTTTTTCTCTAGAAAGTGTCAAGTAAAATACTTTAAAATTTTGTATCATTGGTACTCCCTCTGTCCCACTTCAATAGTAATATTTGAATTTTTTTTTTTTTAAAGTTTAAGAAAGCAATTGAAATAAATTGATTTTTTTAAAAATATATGATAAAATGTTTAAATTGTTTTCTTAAAATCAAAAGCTTCACTTTTAATTTAGCTACAAAACATTTAATAAATATAGATAAAATTGAAAAAAATAATTAATGTACTCTTAATCATATTCAATTCGATGGAATTATTTTATCTTAAAGGAGATCTTCCATAATTTCACACTTGAGAGGTTATTTCCTGGGTTTCATTCAGTCATTAATAATTTGATTATTTTTAGATAATAATAAATAGAATCAACGCTCGTAAGGGGTCCTATTAAAATCAACAAAATAAGCCTGCTTGCCATGCACACCAGATTCTGAAAAAATCTGCTAGTGGAGGAAGACCTTCTAGGGATGACAAATATAGGGCTAAAGAGAGAGCCAAAAAAGGATTTTTCGTGTATAATCTCGAATGTTATCAGTTTCGGTATGTAGAATAAATAATATAATGCAAGCAAAAGTTCCTAACTTGGTGGAAATATGAATGAACATTTAAAGTGGAATAAGGTAAAAAAATAAAAAGAAGGGAGCATTGTTTCAATTTCCTTATAATTGAATTTAATTTGTGAATAAATGCGAAAATATAAATGTCAACACATACTAATCAATAATATAGTAATAAATAACAATCATTTCACTAAACAAATGATTAAATAATTAATTAGCGGTAATGAATTAGTTTAATATGTTACTCCTCCCATATTATGCGTATAATGACAGGAAACAAGAGAATAAGTGAAAAGGAGGCAAGTTTTTTCCTTGTTCAATTTCATCCATTTAGGTGCTAAGAGGTTTCAAATGGTAAGCAAGAAATGCCAGCTTAACCATTGCCAGACAAAATGAAGCTTTAAACAGAGACGATAGATAGGAAGCAAAACAAATCACGTATGAAATAAATAAATATACGAAGGAGAGAACAAAACAAAAACGCCTCTTCTTTAAGAGGATAACTCCGAAACTCATAACTCATGGACCTGTCAGTGCCAATCCTCTTCACGTCAACAACACGTTACAAACCTCTCATCCGCCGCATCACCAGATTAGTTTATTGGGATTAATGAGTACAAAGTACAAATCAATTGCCTAAGTTAGTCATCAGCTTTTTAAAATTGCAAAAGATATCTGTACTTAATATACTTAGACAGGTTTACATATATACATGGAGATGGCCTGATAGCTTAAAATTAGCTTCTGGACGTGTTAAATTTATTCTGATTTTATTAATAAAATGATGCATAACATAGTAGCTAACAGCCATAAATAAAGTTAATCATATGTGGTCTGAAAAGTCTCAAAGTCGAGTCCTCAAAAATATAAATGTTTCACCAATTTAATCTTTCTAATAAAAAGAATCCATCAATCCATGGGGTCACGAACAACTAAACTAAATATATCCAAATTCAAAGTTTTGCTTTGAAAGTGAGCAGCTGCTGTCTCCTCAATCCTCATGAGATTGTCTTTACTTAATTTTGTTATTATTACTTGTGGTGTGCATTTGCATAGTATCAGCACCAGTCAAAGCCTATGCCAGATCAACAGCACATAATTCATCACGTTACTTGTCTCCATATATGTGGAGATATATGAAATTATTCAGTTTTTCTACAACATACATCTATCATTGTCGCATTATTGCTGTGTTAAAACAAAATCTGTTAATATTAATCCACTCAACAAGGTTAAAACAAATAAAGTAGTATTCTTCAAACTAATGCCAGACCAAATTTTGCTGACCCGTGAATAAGCCTAATCAGTTTTGTCCTACTTGCAACGACGAAATTACAGGTTTATTAAAGCTCTACTTGCTTAGACATTTTCGGGGCGTCAGGATCAGGATATTACAGTTAAGGAAAATTATTTTTAGAAGCAAAAGAATGGTTACTTTTAATGATTGTAAGCCTGTAATGGTGATGGTTGGGTTACAGTTCATTTATTCAGGAGTTGCTCTCTTCACCAGAGCCGCTCTTGTACGAGGGCTGAATCCCAGAGTCTTTGTAGTGTACAGGCAAGGCATCGCAACTTTGGTTATGGCACCTCTAGCTTTTCTTTCAAGAAGGTATAGACTAATTATCTCATCAAAACTTCTCTCTCTTACTCTCAAATTAATCAGAATTTGATTTGTTTCTTTTGTAGAAGAAGTTCATGCGAGTGTTCTTTGAGATTAAAGAGCTTTTCTTGGATTTTTCTTGCTTCTGTTATTGGGTATGTCAATCATTAGTCACTCCTCTTTTGCAGTTATTATTATTCTCAATTTGTCATGAGTTTTCATGTGAAATGCAGTATAACAGCCAATCAAAATGCATATTTTGAAGGACTTTACTTAACCTCTTCAACTGCAGCAAGTGCAATGACTAATCTAATCCCTGCTATCACCTTTGTAATGGCAACTATTTTTGGGTATGCAAAATTAAATTTAGATGTTTTTTTTTTCGGTTGATTATTGGATGAGAAATTATTCAGGTGAAACCTTTGTATTTTTGAATGCACCTTATTTATTGCATATTTGCCTATTTTATTAGATTGGAGAAAGTAAATATCGGAAGCTTAAGAAGTATGGCCAAGATATTGGGAACAGTGTTGTGTGTAAGTGGAGCCATTTCCATGGCATTACTTAAAGGGCCTAAACTACTAAATACAGAATCGCTGCCACCAAAATCTTTCTTCAGTCCTGGAGGACACAACTGGTTGATGGGGTGTATACTTCTCTTTGGATCCAGTTGTTTCTGGTCATTCTGGATGATTTTGCAGGTAATTTTCTTGTTTTTAACTATTTTTATAAGCAGAAAATTACTCTTTCATGTTCAATCTTTTAACAGGTACCAATTTCAGCAAGTTGTCCAGACCACTTATATTCATCTACTTGGATGGGTTTCTTGGCAACAATAGAATCTGCAGTGGTTGCAATTTCTGCTGAAAAAAATATTACAGATTGGAAGTTGAATTCATATCTTGAAATTGGTTGTTGCTTATATGCGGTAAGTAGTCAATTATTTTCTGATAAAGGAGGTGTTGATTTGAAAAATTACTTTTGAAGGAAAAATTTTATTTTTTTAATTTTGAGGTTGTTAAAGATTTTACATTTCACCATTTGCTTCAAAAATAGGGAGTTGGACTGGCTCTGTCCTTTTTTGGTCAAGCTTGGTGCATTTCTCAGAGAGGTCCTCTTTTCTCAGCGATGTTCAATCCTTTATGCACGGTTATAGTGACTATAATAGCTGCTCTATTTCTACATGAGGAGACCTATTTAGGGAGGTAATTAATTAATTTCATATGCTTAACTCTAATTTTGTTTGCCAATTGTTCAATACAAGTTCTAACGATTTTTATTTTTTTTCCATTTCTCAGCTTCATTGGTGCTTTGGCAGTAATAGTTGGTCTATATGTAGTATTATGGGGCAAAGCCAAAGATTTTGATGAAGAAATTTCAAATGGAAAAGTGAGAATTGATGAGTCGTTAGAGAAGAAGAATTTCAAAATTGATTTGGAAGAACCATTTCTTTCCCAGAAACATGACAGTCTTGATGAAAATAATGTCGTTCCTTAATCATGCACACTTGTGACTGTGCAATCATTTAGGATAAGGATGGTTTAAGATTCAATTTTGCTGAAAAAAGTTCTTATATTAGCAAGCTTCTTTTATGATTAATTAATATCAAGCAAACTCTAATTAATTAATTAGTATGCTTTACATCACTGATGATAGAGGAATATGTACCCACTGCTCCAACCAAAACTGCCCTTAGAATACTTATCATAATAACTACTAACTCAATCCCCCAATTCCTATAAACTTCAAAAATCTTCAAATAACAAACACATGGAAGCAAAAATGAGACAGAAACAACTAGAAAAGCTCCACTCAGGGATGTAACTGATTCAAAAGATGGAAATACCAGAGCCAATATAACTGTGCTAATAAGCAAAGATGATCTTATAACAACACCAATTGGCTTATTTTTTTGGTAGTTTGGTGGCAACCAACTTTCTATTACATTAGCAACTGGTGTTATTGTCAATGGATATTTCGCAATTGGACCTGCTAATATTGTATATATTGCTATCTTCGAGCATGCTTCATGCACAGGCAGATTTAATGTCACTTGGGATTCCACATTTTGCCCGTACATCAGGTACCCTATTATGGCCATCGATAAGTAGTTGATGGTGCATATTACAAAACTTATAAGTAAAACCTGCAAACAGAAATCAATTAGTCCTCTCGGGAGGTACAGCGTGAAGATTACAGAGTAAAAAACTATGTTGTTTATAGAAAAACTTACCCTGGAGAACTGTTTTTTCTTTCTCATTGAAGTGTAAATGGCAGGGAACACAGCATGAGCGCCATAGCAAAAGGAGTACAAGCTAAGAGCAGTTGGGATTCCTTGAAAATTTATAAATCTTCTCTTGCGATTGAATTCTTGTTTCCAGTCACACCAACACATAAAACACAAAGAACAACGACCAAGGAAGATATAACACCACCAGCTGAAACATATGACGACACCTAAATCACTTAACAACATAGAAGGCCAAATCAGGAGTCCTGAAAGAATAAGAAAAGAATGTCTCCCTTCTATAATTAGATTTCCAAGCCTCAATGCAAAATTTGGCGAGAGCTTGTATAAATTGTCTTCTTCTAATATTAGTAACCCTATTGCTACTAAGTAGAGCTCTAATGAAATGAAAAGTGCGGCTATTACTCTTCCTTTGACACCAAACGCACGTCCGGCCATGTCTGAATAGCTAGAGATGTCAGGATATGAATCCATGCACCTGCGAAGCAGGAGCGCGGTAAAGTAGGCAGCCATGGCAATTAACAGGATGAGGATTAAGCTTAACCAACCTCCTGATGATAGTGCGTATGGAATTGATAAAATGCCAATTCCTGAAATAAAAAATGATAGCAGCTAAAGTATTAAAGGGTTAATTTATTTTGTGGGAATATATACATCGAATATTTGAAATATTTTATAGATTGAATTCTTATATGGGAATTTCCATTATAATATAAATTTTAATGAGAAATATTTTTATTATTCTTATCTAAAATTTTTTATTATAATTAATTATTTTATATTGAATCCTAATATAATGAATTTTTATTATAATTATATATTATATATTGAATTTATAATATAATTCATACTTTTCTGGCCATTACCTAATATAAATTTTTTTTTAATAATTTTTATATGATTTAAAATGTTGATGATAGCGGCTCCAGACGCAAAACTAAAATATGATTTTTAAAATTAAAATTTTATTTTTATTCATTAGGAAGTTTAGTGGGTGGAAATAAGGAAAAATAAAATAAAAAAATAAAAATATGAAGCCCACATCAATAAATGGCCCATCCACCCAACCGGTATTCTGAACGCAGACAATTGGGCCATGATTGTCTCATTTTTGCATTATCAATAATTTTTTATCATTTTACTTTTTTTTTATACATAAAAAGTAACGAATATATTGCTTTTATTAAAAATAAAAAATAAATATTTTGTCGACTTCAGAGTGACTTCGAAGTTATAGAAAATTTGTCGTGTTTTAGAAAAAGTCTTGAAATAAAATGTAAAAGGCATCACAAAAATAAATATACCCAACAACTCAACAAATAAAGACAATCGATTTGAAAGATGCTACGATAAAGTTAATGTATTATATTATATTACTTAAAATAAATAAATTTAAAAATATGGTCAATGTGAGTATGGAATTTTAAGTTAACTTCTGGACACAATTATTAAGGATGAGAAAATTTATCGAACTGATTTGATTTTTGTTTGAATTTTTATTTTATTTTTTTAATATAAAAACTATTGTGCAAAATTTATTCAACTAATTATTTTATATTGATTTGGTTGAATTTATTTATTTGTTTAATGACGAGAAAACAGAAAAGATATTTTTTTCATGTTTCTTCTTCCGTATAATTAGAACCTCCACCAAAAGATAATTAGCGGTTGAAACAAGAACGACAATACTTTGTTGTCGTTTAATTGTTAACCAACGTCACTTTCTATTTCGGTTTTGATGCGAAGGATTTTCGTTTGAAATTGTTATGAAAATTATGTCTCCCTTATCTTCTTCTCGTCCTCTATCAACAACTTCTCGCTAAAGATGTTCATTTGTGTTTTCATGTCATACCAAACACTAATAAAACTATCTATGTCAATTTCAAGGTCGTAAAAATATATATCATCCTTACCCGAAGACTGTTTAATTAATAATTAATTAAAAATTAGTTATTTGAAAATTAAGTATGAACTGTTAAAATTAATTTATGAAGAGTTTAACATTTTATAATCACAGTAATATGAAAACATATGAATTGAAAATTTTATAATAATAGAAAATATATATTTATATATATCCGATATTTGTTCTAATAAACATCAAAAACAAGCATATAAGATGCTATACAGAAACAAATGAAGAACATCTACTCATAATAATAGAGTAAAGAGAACCTAAAAATTAATAACACCCTCCAAGCTGAAAGTCTCAAGGGTGCTTATTCCATCCACCACCAGAATAAGCATTGTCCCTTCTGTTGTTCCTGAAAGCACAGCATCCAACAGAGTAGACAATGATGAGGAAGATGAGGAATATAATGTTCACAACAGCAACCTTCTTCCAATCTGACTTTAAATTGTCTAGCAATCCAGCCTTGCATGAATTACAATTGAAGCACAGAATATTTGGATCGTTGTTCCACGCAGCACAGTCTGTATTTGTAGAATTTGTATTTGTTACTGTCCATGTTGTCGGGTTTTCATATGTATAACCACATTCATCAGCTGGCTTACAGCATCCAGACTGCAAAACAATACACAGCTTTATCAGAAACCCAGAATAGATCCCTGAAATTTCATTTTCTGATGTTCATTTTATTCTGAAAGAAGCATTCAAAATTTATTTTTGGGATTAAGAAAAAGGATGATATGGTTTGATTCTGACGCAGAATCCCGACAAAAGTGCAAGGATATATAAAGCTATAAAAAAGGAACTGAGATGCTCTTTAATCTTCGAATTCAAAACTACCCACTCATAAAAAGGTTAAAAATTTCATGCCCAAAAGTTAAAGAATCAGATTCCATAAAATACTATAAAGAATAAAAAGTAATCTTGCTTTTCAAAAAATTCAAAACATTAGTAAGACCAATTTTGGTTCATCCTGAAAAGGTAAAAGGTTATGTAATTGTAATGCTTTACCCATCTAATAATAAACGAGATTATCCAAATAAACTTAAATTAAATGATTAATTTTTTTTAAATTTCTAATTAATTCTTTGAAAATTCATAAGTATAGGACAGATTCCTAACATCCAAACAGAAAATCATTAAATTTTGTATATCAATCAAACATGTCATAGGATCTCCATGAACAACACACGCTAAATTAAAAGAAAAAATACAATTTCCCAAGAAAAATAATTCAGAAAATATTCAGATCATAATATTGAAATTAGAACGAAAGAGAAGGTACTGAAAATTGAATAATTACCTGAACAGCAGATAAGTGTTCTTTATAGAACTCCGTGACAGTATCATTCAAATATTTCTCTTTAAAACTAGAGCAAACTTTCCCATCAATCAAACAACTCTTAATTTTGTTCCAATTCTTAGTGTTAGTCACTCTCTTTTGCAACCAGTTTGAGTAATCTCCCAATTTATACTCCTTATATCCCCTATCCGACAGCACCTTTCCGGCCCCTTTGTTAGTCACTACAAAAGCAAAGATCGTGAAACAGAAGAGTAACACGATAAGAAGGAACATGACGAGGAGATAAAACCAGAGTAACCACGAGACACGACAACACGCGCCGATTAGTCCTGCCAGAGAAACCACCATCAAGAACACGCCGAGGACTATAACTGGCGTGTCCAGAAACTTCTCGCATTCAGAGGATCCATGGTTTCGAAGCCAGATCCCACCGCCGAGGATCGGAATTGAGAGAAGGAAAGTGGCGAAGTTGAGAATTCCTACCAAATTGTTGCTTAGACGAAACATTATTATGAGTGGGGGGCTGTTTGGACGGAGAGAAACTTCGGGAAAATTTTTGAATTTGTTGAGAGATAGAGGGTGTGGATGGGGAATATATGTAGTAGCAGTTTAGTACGGCGGTGAAATGAGTTTGTTGGGCTTGTGAGGAATTGGAGAGAGGTTCCAAGGAAAGTTCTGCGTAGGTGGGGTAGATTATAATTTCACGCGCTGGGGGACGCGTAGTTTTTGGTGGAGAGGTTCGTTTGGATTTTATACAATGGAAACACTTAAACATGTCATTTTAGCGTGAGTTTTTATATATCTAACGGATAGTACAGTATCGGTCAACGGGAAAGCCAAACGCGCAGTTGTTAGGGAATTCGGATTGCACCTTTTCTATTTTAATCTTTTTTTATCCATTTTATTCTGCAAATTTAATTTTTTAATATAAAAATAGAAGTAAATCATAATATTTGTCCACCAAAAAAATCATAATATTATTTTGATTTAGTTAATCTTAATAAATAAAAAGCAGTTCATTTGGGAATTCTTTTTAAATTTATGTTTTTATATTTAAAATTAGATATGAATAAAGTATGACTCCCAAATAAAATTAGATTATTTACCATTTGCATTTGCATATCTAAAATTTAAATTCTTTAATCAAATAAAATCTACTATACCTTTATTTAGCAACAAATCTGAAAATAAAATAATAAAAAGTAAAAATCTGGATAGATAACTCTAAATATGAAAATAAAACAAGAATAAAGAAAAATATATATACTATGAGAAAAATAAGTTTAAATTTATTAAAATCAAATAAAATATTAAAAGTGAAACAAAAGGTATGATGTGGGAATTATTATTAGTTGTGCCAATTAAAGTGTTATACAGGTTTCGGTTAAGTTAACTCAAGATTTTAATATGATCCATTATATTAATTTTTTACTTAGCTTTCGATTTTACTTGAATTTTTTAAATAGTTGTAATTTTATTTTAAATTGATATTTGTATTTTTAATATTCTGAATTTATCAACTAGTTACAATTACTCTCTAATTTAATTTTATTATTTAGATATGAAGTTCATTTTTTTATATTATTTTAATTAAAATTTTAAATTTAGTTAACTTTTTGGATGCTATACAATAAATTTACATTAATTTTAAAGTGTTGTAATTCACTTACTTTCTAAAAATAAATTAGAGTGTAACTATAATTAGAATGATAAATTTAGAGTGCCCAAAAGATAAAATTCGATTTATAAATTCGATTTATTAAAAATTTGACCATTAATTTTTTAATCACAACACTAACCCTGAGTCAAGGTATCAATATATTTATATTTTGAAGTAGCTGCTCCGGATACAAATATGGCTTTAAGGTATTTTGTAATAAATTGTATAAATGAGGATATTTTTATAGTTTAAGCGGAGGAGGAGAAAATATTATTTCAAAACTAAAAAATGAATTGATAAAAGATTAAAATATCCAAAATAAAGAAGCCGTTACGTTTACTAACACAGTTTAATCCCTGTCACCGTCACCGGCCAGCCATCTTTCTTGGTTTTTGCTGCTCCACACAACCATTTGACTAACCACGTGTCAAACGCGCTTGACTTACCGACGCCCTAGTGTTAGCGTTTGCTTGTGTTCAGTTTTGTAGTACTATAACGCAAGAATACGCGCTTGTTAGCATTTACTTCTTCTCCGCTTGCCTTTCAAGATGCTGCCATCATTATTACATAGTATTAAATAAAAAAGAAAAAAAAAACTTAATTAATAATAACTAGATGGATTAAATATTTTTAGATTTCTAAATTATAACTAAATTAATATTTAGATCCCTCAATATTTGAATAATTATTTTGCAAGATTTAATTAATGTTATCGTTATATTGTGAGATCTTTTCATCCAAATTTCTGTTTTATAAAGATTGAAAAGTGAATGTTACTCAAAAGTGAGGGATCTAAATATAAAAAATTAAATATTTTTAGATCCCTAAATTATAATTAAATTAATAATTAGGTCCCTCAATTTTAAGTAACATTCATTTTTCAATTCATATAAAACGAAAAAAAGCAAAAATTTAAATAAAAGGGCCTCAAAATGTAATGATAATATTAGTTAGATCTTTCAAAATAATTATTCAAGTATGAGAGACGTAAATATTAATTTAGTCATAATTTAGGGACTCAAAAATATTAAATCCTAACTAAATTAATGGAAAGATAATCTATGCCTATCAATATAAAGAAAATTGTATTTTTATTGTTATATTTTGACAATTAATTAATATCTTTATATTTTAAAAATTATACTATTTTATCTTTATAACTTTGATGATTAAATAAAATTATCAACCCATCTATTTTCTATATCTAAGTCATTCAGTTTCAGTGAAATTACATAATTTTGATTAGTTATAATAATTTTCTATTTGAATTTAAATATTATTAGATAAAATAATAAACTATATTATAGACCGTACATAAAGTTTATATTAAATAGGGTAAATCTTTAAGGATTTTATTGGTTAAAAACTAAAAGTTATCTAATATTAGTTGATTATATTAATTTTATATTCAAATTTAAAATGATAATAATATAAGAATTTAATTTTATTAATTAAAAAAATTAATTTAATTTTGACCATGGATATTATATAAGGTATATATTAAATACAATAAAATATATTTAATAATTTTTTAATTTGATTCGTACTTATTCTACAAAGGATAAATATAGTTTATTATCTATAAAAAATATATAAAAAATATAAATCTATGATATAAAACGTTATATTAGGAAATCATATAACACATTGAAAAAACTCAAAAAAAGCCGAGTGGAGTTAGTCCTATTTTGAAAAAAATTTCTTACATGATAACTCATTTTCACTTTATTTTATTTATTTATTTTCTTTATTGTTGTATTCTCTTAAATAATACTATTATTTTTGCTAATTTGTGTTGTAATTTCCTTGATTCATCTGAATTTCAATGGAAACAATAACAAGAAAATAGAAATTTTAATATGCAAAATGAATTAATAACAGGTTTGTTGTTCATGCTTTTATAAATGAAAAATTCATTGATATAATTTTTATATATTATTTCCAAATTAAAACGGTAAAAAAATTATTATTTCGATTAATAAAAATTTAATATATTTTCATTTTCAGTGTTTTTATTTTATTGCTTTTTTTTTTTTTTTCAGCAATCATCAGTTTGATTAGATTAATAATAAAAAGAAAAGAAACTTATTAAAATCGAGCAAACTAAAACTAAGTCGGCAAGTTTTCAGAATACATTTAAAGAACACAATGCTCAAAATTTATAAGAAAAAGTTTCCATCTAGTTTCTTCAATCAAAGCCCCCCGATTGGATACAGATTATCCTCGCTATCCCTGGAACCACCTCCGGCAAGAACATTGCCGTCAAAACAAGAAAAGCAGGTCGTGTCCCCAGCATTTTCTTTATTAAGCAATTCAACCCAGTGAAATTAAATAAGCTTGGGAGTTTGGGTCCAACGAGATCATCGTGGTAGTGTTTGTGTTCATAAGGAAGAGAACGATGGGATTTCTCATATCAAGTTGAAACGCAGCGTATTTGTTGATCAGAACATGATACGCATTTTAAACAAGTATTATTTTATATTAAGAAAATGTAAGTTAACATTATTATATTCAGAATTTCGTACGCTTGCTTACAAGAATGAAAAGACGCATGTGAAACATGAGTTGCTTTCTTATCCTATTTCATTTTTTTATACATTATTATTATTATTATAAAAAAGGGGCTGCTGCTTCTGGCTTGTTGTCAAGATGGCAGCTCAGCTAGTGGCGTGGCGGCCACACAGAGGTTTAATTTAATAATAACAAAATTTTGACAAAAAATAACTAGGATAATCTTGACGAGATGAAATAATTAATTCTAAGTTTAGTATAAATAAATTTCAAAAAAATCAATAGAGTTTTCTCACACCCTCTGCTTTTCTTCTTTTCTTCTCTTCACTCACTCTCTTCTATTTCTCTCCCTAATTTATATTTATTGTTTACTTTATTTTATTATCAAATTATTTTTCTTCAGAGAAAAATAATTTGATAATAAATTTAAATCTACATTTTGAAATCATTTTATACCCCTATCATTTGAAATAATTGATAAATTAAACAGCTTCAAACCATGATGGTTTTGCCATCTCCCTTGACAGAAAAGGAAATAAGAATATAAAACAACATTAAAAAAGAAGAAGAAAGCTTTGCACAACAAACCAGACAACAAAGATGAAATGGAATGACAATTTACTTTAGAAACCAGAAAATTGTGCAACTAGTACAAAATAATTACTGTCAATTGCAAAAAGCTCAAGGGAATTCCCAGTGCTGTATTATTAATTCATGATCAGACTACATCCACAAAAGGAACTAATTGAGAATGGACAGAGCAAATGACATTCAAGTGCTTTCGCAAAGATCAGAGGTGACTTGGAAATGTTCCATTCTCTCTCTGCTCATTCCACCTCTCAATCTGCAATAATTTCAAGCATAAAGATCAGAAATTGACTACAATAGTATACATCATCCCTGTTTAGTCTTTATTTAAATATCCAAACTACTGTTAAGTTCAAAACATGGGAGAATAATACGGAACATCAGAAATTTCATGAAACAGCTGTAATGGCAAAATCATTAAAATATTACAAATACAACCATTTAAAATTGCTGATGCACAAATGGCTTAAAGTTATAGTGATATATGCATTGTTCAATAAAACTCAAATGATAATCAACGTTTTGTTGTACACTAAATGTGGATAGAAAGCAATTAAACAAAGAGATTCCAAATTCAATGAAATTCAAAATTCACAGTCCAATCCATAGAAATCTCAAACTCATTCCACCCTACTGTGCTTGGTTACTCACTCCCCTTGTGATAACATACAAAAGTTTTCAGCAAAAAAAATTCTCCAAGCAAGAGGTCGGACACGCAGATGCTTTTCCAGCAATCTACTCGATTAAGTTATACGCAATTGCTTACTTATCCTCCCATGCCTGAATTTGAATGCATATATTCTTACTTAGTTCTACTTAGCCTGAAACCAGTTAGTCAAAAGTGAGGCAAAATAGAGTTCTAGCACTAGGGTGAGGGGTTGTATCCAATGCAATCCCCCTACATAGGCATGCATCCTTTCCAAGCAAGACATGAAAGGTGCACTAGTGACGTGTGTTTACAAATCAATACTGATCTCTTTAGTCCTAACATAGCATGGAGACGGTACAAGTACACTTTTCAGTCAATTGCAAATGTACAAAAAGTTGGGTGTCACTAACCCATTCACCAGGGCAAAGGGCACGGTAGTATTTGGCAAACCGTTTGCATTCATTGGATTCTTCACCCTTTGCTGCCAAGCACCTGCAATTAATAGTTCAAAATTTAGCACGACAGAGTTATACATATATACAGTATAATAGTGGTAATGGTGGGAATAAGCAGTTCTGCTCATGTATAGAAGTCTGCAAAGGATAGGAAGAGGAGATAGAAAAGTAGAGAAGATGGGATAACAGTTATCCACTGTATGTCTTTACCTATGAAATTCAATGTACCGGGTAAAACAGTGTCGAGTTTGATTTGTTGTAGGAAATCGAAAATCAGCAGGGGCAGTTTTCAGCTCAATCTAACACAGATAATAGCAGAGGAATAATGAACAGAAACAAAAATTGAGATAAAAATTATTAAATTATCGCAAAATTGTTTGTAAAAGGTGTAACAATTCATTTACAATTATCCCAGGTTACTTAACCAGTCTCTTGCATGAGATGCATGGAAGTTATTTTCATTAATTATCGTTATTCCCTTTGAGTAAGACCTCAAGATTAATTTCTTAGAGATGGGATGAAACAGATAAATAAAAACATTGTGCCGAATGTTTATTTAAAAGGGCTTCTTCAACCAGTTTAATAGATCTGATGATCTTTATTGGGAAAAGTTCTAACTTTATCGAAATTCCACGGACAAGCAAAGCAAAGAATAAAATTTATTTCTCATATTTTGATCATCAGTGCAATCATAGTTTTACTATAATTCTGCAGACCATTCTGAAATTTCAACTGGACAGACAAGCAATAGTAAGTAAAAAACTTACTATATGACACTATGATCAAAGGCAAGCATTTGCTAGGGTTAAGTTGCAACCTAAGTGGCATGTAAAAAACAGCATCAATCTACCCAATTAATATTGTCAAGGGCAAAAGGCTTTATAAGTAGATGCAGAAAAGAGAAAGCCATAGTAGTAGGTAAAAGAGGAGAAGTAGAAGAAGACAATGATAACCATAGTAATTAAAGGCGCAAGGCGCAAACAGCGGCCGGAGCCTAGGCACTAGCCTCCAGGTAAAGGCGTGCGCCTGAGTGAAGTTAGGCGCAATAAAAAAATAATAAAAGAATAAAATAGATAAATCTGAAAAACATATTTTAAGATATCAATAAAAAAACAAGAAAAAAAAAGTAGAAAACATGGAAAAAAAAACACACAAATCAGAAAAAGTGGCAACATGACAAATTATATTTTAAGATATTAAAGTTAAGATAGAAAAGAGTATAATCAAAAAAATTTAAAAAAAAAAAAAACAGAAATAGAAAGCAAATATAGAAAGAAAAAAATTGAAAGAGTACTATCTAGTTGGAATGGGGCTAAAGACTAGATTGCAAGAGGCGAGTGCTAGATGGAGTGGAGATCACAAAGCACATCATCAGTCTTTGTGTTGCATTTTATTTCTTTTATATTTATTTATTTATTTTGTGTAAGCTGATGTTGCCTAGATAGCTTTATATTGAAAAAAAACTCTAGGTGACTTGTTTGGAAAACAAAAAATAGCAAGGCACACCTTTCTCGAGCCTTAGGCACAAAAAAGGCGCATGCCTCTACCCAAAAGAGATAGCCTAAGTGAAGTTGCCCGCCTCAGGACCGTTGAGGCGCAAGCCCTTGAGCCTTAAATAACTATGATGATAATAAAGATAAAGATGAAAAGAGGGGTTAAATATGACTAAAGAGAGAATCTGGAAGGTTTATTATTTTATTTTTGATAACTTCATATGTTGAGAGATAATACTGATGACAATGCAAAAACTGCAAGGGCTTGTAGAGCAGTAAATGTAGAAGACAGAAGAGTTGATCCATAAGAAATTTGGGGGAGCTTCAAGTTCAAGACATCTAAGTACAGAAATATGGTTGATGTTAATTACGATTAGAGCATCTTAGCAGATTTCATGCTAAACCTCATTAGATTATAGTTCTGTGTTGGGGTTATTTTGCTTCCAGTACTTGATGAATATAATGTTCTGTTGCATTTGTGATGCATATATGATAATAACGAATTTAGTGATTAAATGAAAGTTTTGATCAAGCCAAATATTAATGATTTAAGCCTTGATCTTCACTTTGTTGTAAAGAGATTATGCTGTTAAATTAGTTAATAACTGCAATCAGTAGAGAGTTCAACATGCACCAAGTTCCTAGAGTGATTAAGAGGGTCATTGCCAGTTTGCCAGAGCATCTTAAAATGGTCAAAACCTCCCACAATGGATATCAAATCACTGAATTCAAAAGCAACCATATAAAATTAGGTGATATAGGAATAGGACTATGAAAATGGATTTAGAACAGTAAAACTCAATGCTGGTGTGACGGACAGATGTATTCTGATGTACGTATTATGTAACAGCACCAACTGCTATTGGAAACATAGACCCAAAAACTACAACTTTCTTTCTGCCAACAATCTTAATTTCCTACCAACAATAATAAAACAAACAGGCTGTACTTGGTGATCCGTAATGGAATATAATGTAAAGTCAATCAATTTAACCATAAAAGAAATGAAAACTGAATCAAAAACAATGACCAGAGATCCAAATAAATCACTACATGCAAATAACAGATGTAGATTTCAATTATCAGAATAAATCAGTTTGGCTGCCAGGAAATCCCTAGAAAATGAAAGGGAAAATTGAAGTTTTCTAAATCCACGGGTCTTAGGATTTCGAAAATTCTTTCTTTCATTTACTTTTCGGTTCTCGGGAACCAAACAGAAGATTAAGAGAGAGATCAAAAGCTTACCTCGTCTGCCATGGCTTGTAGCGATCGAGTCTAACGGAGAAACGAGAAGTTGAGGGCTTTGAATGGAGACTTATTAGGAGAGTAAGGCTGTTGTTAATAAGGCACTCTTCGGTTCGTTCTTTTACCAATAGTAACACGCCACGTGACTTAACATGACCGCAAGTGGAATAAAGACAGACCGATAGGCAAATGGTTAGACGAGGAAACGCAGAGTTGCGTTGGGCTACAAATTGTATTAAATGTGGTTCTCCATATATCCTTTTTTTGAACGAATAATTAAAAATATTTTCAATTCAATAAAATTTTATTTTTCAGTAGTTAGATGAATGAGCAATTCCATAATTTAGGTAAGTCAATTTCAGAATTTAACGTTTGATTTTTTTTACTGAATTCATTAAATTAAATAAGTTTTGATCCTCATGAGAAGTTCAATTCTTCTACCATCCAAATAATTACTTTTTTAAAAATTACAAAACCTTAGCAATTTTTTATTTTCTAGAAGAATCACTAATTAACCTTACCAGATTAGATCCTAAAGCTTATTAAATTTTTCTTGATTTTATTAATAATAATACAAAACTGATAAAAGGACTTTTTATGAATATGACCATCCGTCTAAATATATAGAAATTTACAAATAAATAAAAGTAAGAAAAATTTAATTATATGCGTATTATTATTATTATAATATTACATGAAATATATATTTGTTTGCATGTTTTAAGTTTTGAACAATCATGTAATGTAATTAATAGTTGTTAGAATCTTACCTATTTATAATATCTAATTACGAGTCGCTGAAAATGGAAATCTATTGCTCATTCTTCCTAATATCACTCCAACAACATTGACTCTCATACTCTTATAACAACACCTCTACATTTTCTCTCAACTAATCTTAAATTAGCTTAAACAAAATTGACTAAGTAAACACGTGTACTACATCGTACGGGTAATTAGTAACTAAACAAGCATAATTATTAATATAAATACCCAAGTTACCATTTCTCTTGCAACTCATCTCACTCTCCCTTCTTATAAATTCATATCCTTTTTCATTAACAAATGGCAGAAAATACAAACGCTAATCCTAATCCTACTCCTGATCCTAACCCCGATCCCGCTCCCGCTCCTAATCCAACCCCCAAACCTAGTCCTCCTGAAGCAGTAGCCGTGGCAGTACCAGAAGAAGCAAGCAAACCTCAAGAAGTAACAGAAAAGAGGATCATGACTCCTAGTAAAGTAATGATGAAAGTGAAAATTTATGCTGGATTACTATCAATAATCACTTTCATTATATCTCTTCCAATTCTTGCTTCAGTCATATGGCTACTGTACATGAAAGATTATGATTGTGAGAAGCTTTTGAGATTGCCGAAGCTTCAAACCGGCCTTGGAGTTGGTTTGCTCTTTCTTTTCTTGCTTAGCAATGCAGCTGTGTTCTTTAAAGCTCGATTTCCGCTTCCAAGCTTTTTTGTTATTATGGTGCCTTTGTTTGTTGTCCTTACAATGGGTCTTGCACTCGTTGGAGCTTATAAAATGGAGAGTAGTAGAATAATAGCTTCACCAATGTGGTTTAAGGAAAAAGTTCGCAATGACAACAATTGGAAAAACCTTAAATCTTGCATTTACAGTAGTGGGGTGTGTGAAGAATTGGCTGCAAGATCTATCGCTCTTAAA
Source organism: Jatropha podagrica (assembly GCA_947857235.1). Lineage (NCBI taxonomy): Eukaryota > Viridiplantae > Streptophyta > Magnoliopsida > Malpighiales > Euphorbiaceae > Jatropha > Jatropha podagrica. Next base: position 77,455 of record CANUEP010258364.1, read on the forward strand.
GCATATCAGTTCAGTTTGAAGAAATTAACATCTGTTGAGGTATAATACACTGCAGGTGCTATGGTTTTTTGTAAGTTAATTATCTTTAATTAAATACTAACAATTTTTTGATTAATTTGTGTGTTGAATGAAGTCTGGATGCTGCAACCCACCAGGAATATGTGAAATGGATTATGTGAACGCAACATATTGGAGGAGAGCTGGGGATGGAGTGGAAGACAAATATGAAGTGGCAGTTAGCGACTGTGATACATGGGACAATAACAGAACAGTTCTATGCTATGATTGTGACACGTGTAGAGATGGTTTTGTAACAGTGATGGAAAGCAAATGGTGGAAACTGGGTGTCTTCCTCATTTTAATGGCTTTGCTTCTCATTGTTTGTCATCTGTTGCTCTTCGTTGCAGCTATGTGGCAGCGTTACAGTGGATAGCTCAAGTTTAAGTACTTAATTTATCAGAGCAGCTCTAGCTAGCTAGCTGGCACTGCATTCTTTTTTCTTTTTTCTTCTTTCTTTTTATGTTATTGTTTTCCTTTCTTGTTTTTTTTGGATAGATTGCTTTTTCTTTGTAATAAGCTAGGATAGCAGCTAGGGTGTTCTCTCTTTATTTTTAGTTTGATATCTAGACTTTCGTTTTTTGGTAATAAAATTATTTGTTTTTCAATATTGTTTATTGGCAAGACTTGCACAAGCAATCAACGTTTTGTCGCCCTTTTGTTTTCACATTTCTTCTCTATATAAATATATTGGAAATAGTTCTTGAATCCACTTGAAAATATTGATATATATAAAAGTTGAAATAAATAAAAAAATCTGCAGTGGTCTCTTTGTTAAGCATTCTATTATACTCAAATCTTATATTTTAAAACCTAATTTAATTAAACTAATCTAATTCAACAAATTTTATCTTTTAAAAATTTGAATCTAAAATCTAGTTATATATAGTTATTGAATTGAATGATGTTATTGTATATTCTATGTTAATGGCTTTTGTGGATAGAGATTAATTGTGTTTTTTTGTTATTTTATTTAAATGGTTCATGTATTGTTCATATAGTTAGGGATGACAGCGGACTGATACTCACAAAAAATAAATTATTTAAATCCGAATCTGTTAACAAATATACTATCCAAATCCGTACCGAACCTGTGTATTATGTTAATTACTATTATCATGTTAATATGAATTACTATTGTAATTTTTTAATGAAAATATAAATCACGTAATCATTTACCAAAATATCCATTTTTACTGTGTCCACGTTATAATTCATAAACGAAGACTAATGCTTTTTCCCACATCGAGCATAAACAAAACATGAGATGCAGCAAGCGGCTATAAATAATGAGCATATAGCTACGGAATTCCATACTTACCTGGACGGGGTCAATGGGTGATCAGTAAGGCCTATGGCCTAGGGCAGTGACCTTCATTGCACGTTGAAGGGGTGCTGTCCTAAGGTCTCCTCAAGCAGGAGAGCCTACGTCATAATTTGTGGTAGTGGGGGCCTGCGTGCGCGCGGTCCCTACCGATTCTAGTCTTATTGTTTCGATTGCGGGCTTTCCAAATGGACAGCGAAGGCTCTAGATTTGGTCACAGTCAATGGCTTGTATTGCTGGCTTTATAAGGTTATGTTGGCCCCAGAATGATGGTGATGAAGTTTGTACGAGGATGTAAGTCTTTTATGTGTAATATAATGATGATAATTTGTGGGACATTTTTCTTTAAAATTCAACTATTTTTCGATTGTAAAGATAACTTTTGGAGTAGTACACATGCTGCGGATCTTACCAATATATAAGATCAAAATAATTTTTGTAATTACATTTTCTATTTTGAAGAGTAATCGTACTTTTTCTAGTTACATTTCTAAAAATGTATTGATGAACTAGTGGAACATAAGATAGATTGAAGCCAAGACATTTGAGTTGACTGTATTTCTTTTTCCGTATATGTAATTTAACCAACCGAGAAGAAAGCAACGAATCTATAATTTATACAGAAACAAATTAACACTCAACCAGTGCATCTTAGAAATGCGAAGCACTAGCCAAGAAAAAGCTTCCAAAAACCCTCCGGTGGAAGCTCATAGAATTCACCTGCTAGCAAGTTTATGACAGTGAACCCATTTTCTTAATCACAAATCCTACTGACATGCTTTAATGAAAGGGTATCGTTTTTACTTCCAACCAAGAGAAGGATCATAGGATGCTCCCCAATTAGCAACACCACCGCCAGTGTTGGAGGCAACTGCGCCACCCATCCCGCCAGTGACTGATGCACCATTGCCACTACCATATGCTATCATCCCATCTGCTGCTGGTCCAACACTCATCTGAACAACAGGCCTTCTATATGCATCAACATAGGTACCAGCACCATGTACACGGGTTGGGTATGAAGGATCGGAAGTCGGAAAGCCACCGCTATATGTGTTGGGTGCTAGAAAGCCACCATATTAGCACAAGTACTATGAGAGAATAAAATATTTGAAGCAAACATCGGAAAGAGAGAAAAAGCATTAGCAGGCAAGAGGAAGTTACCAAGTACTCTCTTTTCAGCATTCAAGACCTCAGCATGCAATTTTTCGACCTCTCTTGCCATCCCAATTAAATTCTGTTCCATGGCTTGCAGTACCTCCACCTTGTCTATGTTCAAACCTTTCTCATACTCAAATGTAGCCCTTCACCCAAACAGATTTTTTTTTTTAAAAAAAAAAGAGAGAGAGAGAGAGAGATTCAAAATCCATTAGAACTTTTGATGATTTGGATTCAGGTTGGCAGAAGCGTATTGGTTTTTTTTTTTTTAATTCAGCACCATTTCATCAGTAATGCTAGTATCCTGGAAAAGCTTTTTAGAAAAAGGAAACGGAAACATTCTACAATTACATATTCCTATATATTATATACTGTTGTAAGTTTGTTGTACTTATCCAAAATAAAAATATATATATAAAAAGAAAGTCTCTCTCCCTCTCTTTTACATTTCATTGCAAATAGTCCTTTTACAAACCACAACATGTTAAATCTCAAGAATCAGTGTACTTCAATATTTCTGTAGCACAAAGGTATGTCTGGACGAGTAAACTATCATGAGATGATTTTCACCATCCAGGATATTCATAGAATTTCCAATTCTTGGTTAGCATGAAGAAGATAATCTACTTGATAAACAGAGAGGTTGAAGGAACTATGACAGTTTAGTGTTATGATCAACATGACAAAATGTTTTGATCGCCCTAAAGAGAAATATTGGGCAAAGTTCCAAACCACTCCCATCCATAAATAGAGGGGCACGGTTTGTCAAATTTTTTTTAACAACTTTCTACCTCTTAGTCAGTAATTTCTACTTGAGAAAGTATCATTAAATGTCAGGAAGAGTGCAATGGATGGATTTATGAACGGCTAACAAAAGAAAGTTAAGATAATGAATGACTCACCGCAACCTCCTGTATTCATGCTTCAAATTGTCAAGCTCAGCTTCCAAATCTGGTAGACTCTTAACATCAGCACGAACTTTCTGCAATTCCTGAGTGGCCTGTTGAATTTGGGTAGTTAACTCTTGTCTGGCTTTAACCAAGCTCTGTGCCTCCATATGTGCCTGTCTCAGGTCCTTTTTCACACTCTCACCAGCCCTGATTTCTGATTCCATTTTTGCAGTTTTATCCAATATAACTCTAATCTGGATATCACTTTCAGTCTGGATGCTTCTAATGTGTGCCTTGAGTCGTTCCACTTCCTGCTGCACAACAACAAGATCCTGCCTCAAAGCCACATGTGAAGTAGCCAATTTATGATTATCCCCGGCAAGTTGTTCAATTTCAGCCGCCTGAGATGCAATTTTATTCTCTAAAAGATCTGGAGGAGGATGTCCATCTGATGGTCGATGGCCAGGAGGAAATGGGCCGTGTCGCATCAACCCAGGAGCCTGGACAGCACGTCCCTCTAAAATTGGTGGGATATGCCCTCTTGCAGCCATCAACTTGACAATTACCCAAGTTTATAGCAGCTTTTAAGCTTTAATCTGCCCAATAAGAAATCTCAAGGTTCAGATATCTGTTTCAAGCAAGGGAATCATGATTATAAATGTGAGGAGATATTCTATAATTTTCTATTTCTACATTTAATGAATCACTTGATTTATGGATTCTAAAGAATCTCTTCTGAAGATACGAACTAATTTTTTACCAACAAAACAAAACAAATTCCTTCAACGGAGAATCATTGGGTAACAGCTCGCAAATTGTCCTGGGTAGCTAGATAACAAAATAACCTTAAACTCACCAGTCTTCAGCCACTAACATAATATTACAAGGATCAATATTGAACATCCAAGTTTCAGTAAAAACACTGCTAATAAGCCAGTCCATACAAAAACAATGGCCAACTGCGCTATTGTTCCACCTTTTCCAGGCCATTGCGTCATTTCTGTTTCTAAATTAAAAATACACTTCTGAATTGAAATTCTAGTTTCTGGAGTTCTATCATCCAATCTCCCATAAACTTGCAGTCTTAACATTACTTAATTTATAAATAACTGTGTTATGTTCTTCCTGATTATGCATTCTTCTAGTGAATTAATCCAGATTTTAGTTTCATCAATTGGTGGTTTGCTTTCTCAGGCAATAATCGACAGAAAAATTCAAGTTAATTGCTAAATCCATCCCGATCAGAATACACTTGCCATCATCCATAAACACTACTTCTAGCTGCAAATTTAACTAAGCAAACTTAGATTGAAATGAATTGACAAAATTCCAATAGTTCCTTCATTAATTAAAAATTATTAACAATGAAGTAGTTAGGTCAGGTCGAGCAAAATTTCAAGTTCAAGCTTGGTGCAAGATCAAGGTCAAAATTTCGAAATCTGAGAACGAAGAATCATAAACATTGATTCAATGAAAAAGGAAATCACATATATCTAATTATAGTTTCACTAAAAGACAAAAATCGATGTAAATTTAAAATAGGAACATTACAGGTCTAAGAACAAATGCTAAAACGATGGAAGAGAAAGGGAAACTGACAGAGGAAAGAGAAACGGCACCGGTGGCAGCTTTGCGGCGGAGGAAGCGTCGAAGGTGAGCGATTGGGCTAGGGACGGTTGTCTCCACAGCCGATGGCGCTGCTCCAAAAAATAAAATAAAATAAAACAAAATAATTCACTAATTGCAATAAAATACTAGTAACGAATTTATGCCTTTGATAATTATCGTATTGGTTAAAACTGTAATGAATTTATTCACTAATTTATATCTTAACCCATTAAACACTATTAATATGTAAAAACTGTATTTATTAAAATTTCAACTTGCAAGCATTTACTAAATGAATAAATTCGCTCATCTTATTTTGATGTATTAAATATTTTAATTAATAAAAATATTTTGATTTGTATAACTCATAATATTAAATAATTTAATTTATAAAATCAAATCAATTTAATATTTATTAAATAATTAAAAAAATTATAATTATAATGTCTAAAAATTATATTAACTAATGGTCATATCCACATCTATAAATAATAAAATTTAAAAAAAATGTAGTTGCCGAAAGAAAGATTTTTAATATTATTAAAATTCGCAATTTTATCAATTTATTATTTTTCATTCTTTTTAATTTTTAGTAATATAATTTATTTAATAAATTAAATGAGTATTACTCGCAAAATTACAGCTTGAAATTGAAAAACTCTAATTATTAGAGGATTTACCGGAAGCGAACATGTATATATAAAATAATATATATAATTTCACTAATTTTTCAATATACTCTAAAATACAATTTTCGAATAATTTAAATATTATATGATTGTATCAATTTTTTTTTTATTTCATAGTCTTTCCTTAAATACAATAGTAATTAAAATGTCACTTAATTTACAATGAGTTATAACAGTAATTTATTATATTCTATATAAATAAAAATAAATATATTTGCACGCTACTTTTAAATCACAATAATAAACTAATTAAAGAAAGAATATAAAACAGAAAATTAATACTTTTAAACCTATTTAATTATTATTTTTTTTTTAGGAAAGTAAACCTGTTTAATTATTCAGTATTAACACAACAAATCAACGAAGAAGACATTTACATCTATAAAATAAGGTTGACTACTAGCAATATGAATTACTCCATATGACAGTTTTTGGAAAACTTATTATTGGAAACCATAGAACTTGCGATATTTGATATTTTGATGATGACAAATAAACAGGGATTGCAAAGTGCATGGCCACGTTGAAGAGGCAAAATGCAGTCAACAGAAAATAGAAAATAAATTAATAATTAATTAATTAAATTATAGTATACTCAACACTATAGTGGGGGAGTGGAGTAGGTGCCACTCAAAATGGCTTGGCAAATAGTCAAATACATACACGTGTCAAAAAAATATGGTAAATGGCTATTTCAGCCACAAATTTCTGTCCAACAAAGTTATAGATTAGCCACGTTTCCACTTATTCCACTTCCTTCAATCATATTTGTCTAAATGAAGAAATTTTAGTCATTAGACAAATTAAGAGGTAATGTAATCCATGCTCATATAAATATTAAGTTACTACGGAATGTTTTTTTTTTTTATTTATAAACATTTTTTTATAGACATGAGAATAGAAATGACCATTATAAATAGCTCATGCGTCTCCATATTCTCTTCACTCTTCAGCACAACAGTAATCTTGTAATCTGACAGTGTCATTAGAGAACTATAATAGTATTCCACATCTTGTTGTTCTCCAAAACAGAATGGTTCCATTCAAGTCTTTAGCTCTCATTGCTTTGGTTCTTGCACTATCGGCCATTGAATCCGAAAGCAGAGCAGCAAGAAAGGACTTGGGTATTGATCTCGGTGGTGTAGGCCTTGGGATTGGAGCAGGAGTAGGTTTAGGCCTAGGAGGTAGCGGAAGTGGTTCAGGAGCCGGAGCTGGTTCCGGTTCAGGTTCTGAATCCAGTTCATCTTCTTCTTCTTCATCCAGGTCTAGCAGTTCAGGCTCTGGTGGAGGTTCTGAAGCGGGTTCATCAGCCGGTTCCTATGCAGGGTCTCACGCTGGATCGGGTTCAGGCGGTGGAGGTTCTGAAGCAGGTTCTGAAGCGGGTTCTGAAGCTGGGTCCCGAGCAGGATCAGGTTCAGGTCGTCATGGAGGAGGTTCCGGGTCTGGTGGAGGATATGGTGGAGGTTATGGCAAAGGAAATGGCTCCGGTGATGGTGAAGGATACGGTGAGGGCGGTGGCCATGGTGAAGGGTATGGACGTGGTGGTGGCAATTAAGAGAATAGTAATCGAACTTATCAATACATAATAGTTTAACTAGGGCATGTAAAAATAAGAAAACTCTCGAGTTCTGTTAGTGTTTTTATATGCGTTTGTATGTGTATCTCTTTCACTTTCACTGTAACCATTTGTATGCAATAAGTATGAATAAACTAAAAAAGAAAATTATGAATGCATCTCTCTCTTGTTAGGGCAATTAACAGAACCATGACTGCAAAAAAATTTCAGAATTTTATGGTGTTAATAGTTTGTCTTTTCTTGAACTAGGAAGATGAACTTAGTATGGTAAGCAAATATTGACTTGTGGAATCACCTCATTGCTAAAATCGCAATCCATCCATGAACAACTTCATAATTAATCAGAAAAAAAGAAGAAAGAAAATGTCTAATTGGTATTAGCTTTGCTCTCATCTTCTCTTACGTGCAGACCCAACATATTGTCTGAATAATTATGCATGCAAGAGTAATGGCACTGTTGCTTGAAATGCAAGACTCCATCGTTATGCGTTACAGCTTTCCTACTAAAAAGAAAAGAGGATGGTACCATTTCATGAGCATGTGTACATTATTTGCAATTGTTGTATAATGGTAATAATAGCCGGTGCTTTTTGGAGCTATCTTCCTGTGTGGCAGACAAGTGGCTTGCTTCAACAATAATGTAAAATTAGTGAGGATAAGAATTGATAAATTAATAATTAATTAATTACAAAATTTCAATCCTCACATGTATAAATCCCAGTTGATGAATATAAATGTAAAGTTTGGGCTTGAAGCCAACACGTGTTGCCCAATTCCAAATTATACTCTTTTTTTTCTTTTTTAATAATAAAAAATAGAGATTCAAATATTATTTATTATCAAATTGTACATGCACTTATCATTATTTTAATATGCAATTTCAAATTCTACATAATTGCAAATAACTACATTTGTGTATCCAAATAATTCAAGGAAAAACGATCAATGTCATTTTATCTAACCCATCACGAGTGATATCTTGAAGAGACTTTAAATATAATTCTTACTTAGGTTTAAAATGGTATAATATTTTATCTAACCCGTAAACGAGGGTGCGAACGTACTCTCCTTAAATAAGACAAACCGAAAGTCGCGTAATCATGCATGTACACTTCAAATCTTGAACGTTCCAGCACCTTCCTGTTATCATTTTTCAATTTTTCTGCTCAACTTGAATTCATAATTATCTTTTTCTTTTTAATTTTCCTTCGTTGCCCACTTCCAATCAATAAATAAAATAATACATAGAATTAATCATATTCCACTATGATATTGTCAGTGGAATTCGTGGGTCGGCAACAACTCTGGACTGTATATCTCATAATGTCGTGTCCAACATTTGAGAATCGGGACTGCAAAATCATAATAAGAGCCTGCCTTTTCAGCCACAAAAAACAAATTTCTGGCTGCAAACCATTAGAATGAAATATGAGTTCACATCACTTTTCCCAGTGATAAAGCAAAGCAAAGCAAACCTAAACCACATGCCTCTCCACTACTTCCTGCTACAGTCTACAAAACTTTTATACGCACTATCATTTTTTTTTATACCAAATATTTCTAATCTTTACTCTCTCCACAATCTGATGAAGAACAGGAAAATCAATTCTACGCGCTTAGGCTATATTTATTTCCGAAAATAATTTATCACTAGAAAACATTTTTTTAAAAATATTTTTCAAATTATTTAATTTTCATTATTTGATTGTAATATTGAAATTTAGTTAAAAATATTAAAAATTTTAACTAATAATACTATAAAAATTTATAATAATAAAAATTTCATATGTTAAAAATTTTATTGTTAGATATGAAAAAACATATAACTAAATAGTAAATTATGAAAATCGCAGGTAATTTGTGATGATGATCGAAAGTGGCAGGTGGTTGCGAATGATGACTGATGAGAGTGATTACTTGTTATTAATGAATTGAAAAAATATGCATTAATAAAATTATAATAAGTTTATTAATATCATAAAATGTTTTTCTTTCTTAAAAATGTTAGTTTCCCTTTGATTAGGAAAACAGTTTCTGTTGACTTAATTTCCTGAACGTTGTAAATAATAGAAAATTTTGAAAATTATTTTTTTATAAATTATTTTATGAAAAGAAACGGAGCATAAATCAACAGGAAATATCAAAGTTTAATGCATTATGAGACTACTATTTTACTGTGAAAAACACTTGCCTTGGCACCTTCAACTACCAAAACCTCACTATCTAAACACTATAAATACACCCCTATATCTTTCAGACCCATCTCACCAAATCCTCCCTGACAATAATAGCAATAATAATATCTAATACCCATTTAAAGCTTCGCTTTCTTGAGTTCAAAAATGGCCAATTTCAAGTGTTTAGCCATTGTTGGTTTAATTGTTTTAACCTTCGCATTTGGTGAAACCAGGGTTGCAAGAAAGGACTTGGGGATAGACCTTGGTGGAGTAGGGGTTGGGTTGGGAGTTGGGTTAGGACTTGGACTAGGTGGTGGTGGGTCAGGGTCAGGTGCAGGAGCGGGTTCAGGTTCTGGGTCTGGCGGATCTAGCTCTAGTTCAAGCTCCAGTTCAAGCTCTTCTTCTTCATCAAGGTCTAATGGTGGGTCAGGTGCAGGTTCTTCTGCTGGGTCCTATGCTGGTTCAAGGGCTGGGTCAGGCTCAAATGGGCATGGAAAATGAGTGCATGTCTGTCTTTACGATGATTTGCAAAGTTAAAGCAAAAAGTAATAATAATAAGTGCATGCACCACTACAAGCATCGATAATTATTTATACATTGTCATGTTGTGTGTTATCCTAAAATCAATGTATTGTTGTTGCCTTTGTGTTTCACGTTGCTTGTTCGATCTAAATTTTACAGTTGTTTGATTTTAACGTCTCTAATTTTATTTGTAACTTATCTTGATTTTTAGCCCCTTTTTTCCATGCTTCTTATATTATGAGAGATATGCATAAACATATAAATATATGACTATTTTAAGTGTTTCTTACACTGAGTGCATATATATACTGCCTATACTCGATTGATATAATAACATACGAAATGGGTATGAGAATCTTGAAAGGCCTGATATAAATTTCAGAGATTAGGTATATGAGACATACTGAACACTAAAAGCGCAATGAAGAACACGAATCAGGTGCTCCATGGTCTGTTGTTTTTGGGGTGGCCTGTTGGAAGCTGTGACAATGGAGAATAACTGGGTGTTTACTGAGCAATTATCTACTGTGGACATGGTGGTTCAGGACATTATTGCTTCAGCTAAGGAGTTCCTTTTGGCGGATAAGGTAGTTGGTTTTCCAGGAAAGGAACAAAATCAAAAGCATAATTCCTGGATCTCTTGGTCTCCTCCCACCACGCCTTAATTTCTTAAAACTTAATACTGATGGATTACTTGTCGGGACCGTGGCCTGTCTAAATCAGAGGTGCCTCAGGTAAATGGGTACAAGGATTTCCTGCAAGAATTGGAACTTGTTCTGTTCTAGAAGCGGAGCTATGGACTCTCCATGAAGGCTTGAAAATGACTCGGGATATAGGAGTCTCTCATCTAGCTATTGAATGTGACAATAAGACATGTGGTTCATCTTGTTAATGCGAATGTTACTTCTAATGGCAGTGTTCTTCAACTGGTTGTCGACATCAAGGACCTCCTTCACCAGTTATTTTCCAAACATCGAAGAGAGAAGAAGGGGGATTATCGAAAATTTTTTATCGTTTTGACAGTTCGAATAAAATTAACGTGAAAGAAAAAAAAAATTAAATATTTGAAGTAGAAAAGTGAATTAAGGACAATTTTGACAAATTTTAATTAAGTAAAATTCATTGCTGTCTAATTCAAAGGAAGGTGTTGTGACAACAATGTTACCCAAATAAAAAAAATTATCACATTTTTGGCAAATCCTTTCCTTCCACCGTCCAAATTGTCACTGACGTTCATAATAGCGCAATTTCAATACTTCAAATCGGTATTTATCGAATTAAAGATCAAAGTTTCTTTCCTTCTCTCCATTCAAGAACAAATCAAGCATGTGGATGCAGGGAGATCTAATTGTTGTCTGTTGGACAGCTTCTCTTCCTATTTTTAGTTTTATTGCAAATTTTTATATTTTTTATTAAATAAATTATAAATCTATGTCTATTTATGTTTATTATTTCTGTTTTATCTCCATCTTATGTGGAGCGTATAATCTCTCCATTTTATATGGAGTTTTATTTTGTTATTTACATTTATTTTATTTATTTAGATAGGTTGCAATTTGTGGAGAATTTTTCAATTATACTGTGTTTTTCGTCTTTTGGAACTTAATGATGCGGCATGTTCCTCCATTGGATTTAATGGTTGATATCATCTGTGTTCGTTCATAAGCAACTAATTCATGGTTAATTACGTCATGTATAGAAGATTTGGAGAGTTCATCTAATCAACTACTTTTGAAAAGCTATTTATTTTCTCCAAATTCACTTTTCTATTTTAATTAAGATTTCTCATTAAATCAGCAAACAATAATCGTTTTATGATTTTTATTCTATATCTGATCTTTTTAAGAGAGGGATGATGTTTGTATTATTTGTGTCGAGTCGAAGGAAATCCAAATATTATCTTACAAAAAAACTTAATTATTATGGCTTCGTTGTGTTATATTTTTATTTTTTAATAAAATATATTTTTTAATAGTTTTCAAGTTGAATCCTTACTATATGTACAGTTAATAACATATCAGAGACGCGGGCCATTTCAAAAATTTTTCAATTTAGATCCACAAAGCCCAACACGTTTAATTGGGCCTGTTTCGCTTTTTTCTCAGAAAAATTGTACGCGGAAAAGTACTTTCCTCCTGAAATGACCAAGCCAGGTTATAGAAGATTTGGATTACACGTAGTTGAAGGATGAAAGTAACATGCATGATGCATGAAAATTACTATCACCAACCCCAGTTAATAGAAATCGTTAAACAAAGTTAATTAGACAATCTATTTCTGATAATGACATTCATTATTATATCTTAAATATTTTAAACCTTAAATATGGCTATTTAACGAGGAAATGGAATTTCTTGCGGCGTGAACACCTTGCTTGCTTGTAATTATATTTATATATCTTCTTACATGGGAAACATTAAATAGTCAACGAGAGTGACCTGTTTTTGTTTTGTATTTTTTAAGATAATTGATTAACGGAAATGATGAAATCTCAAGCCCTGGGCCTTTGACTGCATCTACAGCATAGAATTAAGAATATAATCTTAATTTTTTTTTTTTTGAAAAGAATACTGGGGGCTTAAAGATAAAAAAAAATTAAATAGGGAATCGACATTTGAAACATTCATAGCCCTAGTACAATAATAATTTCTCTCTTTGCTTGAGAATATACTCATGGTTGAATATTCTATCCACCTCTTTGATTGATCCTTTTTTTTTTTTTTAATTTTATATTCGTAGATATTAGTTGGATGTTGAGAGTGACTCAATGTGCTCCTGCTCAGTCAAAACTTTGATAAAAGGAAAATATTTTTAATAAAAACGAAATTTCCAGGAGACAGATTCGAATGAGACAATGCACGTACAAGTTGCTACGGCCTCGCAACTGGGTCAGATGATGCAGTGTACATGATTCGGTATAATAGTCTGCACGCTTCACTTTGGTAGGCCCAATCACCGCCAATTGTCGAGTTGGCAAAAAGAAAAATAATACAGTGACAGACGCACAGAAATTTTTGGTGAAAAGCCAAAGGGTATATTACAAAAACTAATAATTGCTTAAAAATTTTGAATTTTGCTCTCTTTAGCTCTGATTTGCAACGCGTGGAAAATGTTTAGGAAAATAAACAAAAGAGCAGTGATGATTTGGATAGGTAAATTTGTAAATTTTGAAATTTTATATTACATTTCACTAAAATAAAAATTCGTAGTTTTATAAATTTTTAAAATAAAATAAAAATGAGAGGTTTGTTGCGGAGTTTCTCTAAATAAATATTTAAATACTTTTATTCTTAACAATGATTTTTAATTAACATAAATACATGAAAAAGAGTCATGAACTGTGATACTGTCAGAATATTTGACTTCTAAAACCTGCATACCCTACTAAAAAAAGGGACGAGGAAACAAATTTACCGGCTATACGGGCTATGCCCGTTTCTTTAATTTTAGTCTCTAGGGTCAACTATAATGTTTTCTTGAGTGACCGGTTCTTCCGGTGGCAAACACTGCTGAATATTGTAATGTAACTAAATTTCCAATTTCAAAATGGCATGGTTCCCATGTTCTTCTCAATATTTAACAACTAAATATTCGTAATATTCAAAAAACACTATTGAGTACTCACCAACTCCTTCCCATCCAGGAAACATAAATAAATAAAAACTGAATTATTTATAATTTTTTTTGAGGGAGAAATTATTTATTATATTAAAATTTTGAAAAATACTTCTTTCTAAAGTATAACATTTTTTAATAATGTTTAAAAAAATGCTTTAATTGACAAAATCCATTTAGATAATGTATGATTTAAAATGGAGATAGATCCAAAATTATATATTTAAAAAAAATTTTAAATTTGAAAGAGTTCCACTATAAGATAAAACATAAATTATGACTAATATTGGGGAAGTGAATTACATACCGCTTTTATTTCATAAAATTTATCATATTTGTAATTTTAATTTTTTTTAATAAAATTATTAAATAAATTGATTATATTATTTTTAATTTAATATTAATTTTTTAAAAAAATTATTAAATTAAAATAATAATTATTGATTATATATAAAAAATAAATATTAAAAAAATATTTATTATTCTTTAAAATTACAAATATAATAAATACGTTGAAATAAGATAATTTATCGAATGTGACAAATATTATGAAACAGAAATAATATAAATTTTACTGTTACTGTCGAGAGTAATTATACAATGTAATAATAGTATAAATGGAGGGAATTGAAATGACAATTCATTAAAACTACAATATATATTAAAGTATCTAAAATATCATAAAATTAATTATTTTTATTTTATTATAATTATTATTACAAGTTAAAAATTTTGATTAAAAATAATAAATAAATATTTATAGCGTAAGTAAATTAACAGTAATTAACTAATAATTAAAAGAAAAAAAGAACTAATTTCCCTTCCCACTAATCACTGTCCCTGTGTGCTGTCTTACTTTTGAAACTCCAATACCACGATTCTGTATTTTCCTTTTTTTCCTTTATATTAATAATAATAATAATTCTGTTAAGTTTTTGTTTTGGTATGGTTTCTCTCTCCACTACTCTGGCCGATTCTTCCTTTAACGCGTTCACGCGTATGCTTGTCTCTTCTTTGTGGGTTACCACTATATATAACCCTCCATTTTTCCCTTTTTTGGTAGGTGCAGGAAAATTAATCCCTAATTATTTTCTCTGCATCTGTACATACTCAATTCCAAAATCCCCTCTCCTTTCCCCAATCATCAATTCCCAACTCAGTTCAAGATCAACAAAATGCCGTCGTTAGAGGAGGAGCTCTTCCCTTCTACGCCTGGTAAGTTCAAGATCGACCGAGCCCACACCATGAACCGCCAGTTTCATCGGTGTTTCGCCTCTACAAGCACCATGTTCTTATGGGCTCTTTTCTTGATCGCTTTAACGGCGTCGTATTTGAGTTTCCAAAGTTTTATCGATTCCGGTAGCCGCTACTTTTCCGCTTCTTGGGGCGGTATTCAATGGGAGAAACAAGTTCGGAGTTCTGCTCAGATCCACCGTACCGGTGGTATGTCCGTGCTTGTTACCGGAGCAGCAGGTTTCGTTGGAACCCACGTGTCTTTAGCGCTTAAGAAACGCGGAGACGGCGTCGTTGGACTTGATAATTTTAACAATTATTATGATCCGTCGTTAAAGAAAGCGCGTAAGTCTATGCTTAATAACCAAGGGATCTTCATCGTTGATGGTGATGTTAACGACGCTCGGCTTTTAGCCAAGCTGTTTGATGTGGTGGCTTTTACTCACGTGATGCACTTGGCGGCTCAAGCCGGAGTCAGATACGCCATGGAGAATCCTCATTCGTATGTTCATTCTAATATAGCCGGCTTGGTTACGCTTCTCGAGGTTTGCAAATCGGCTAATCCTCAGCCGGCTATCGTTTGGGCATCGTCTAGCTCAGTTTACGGCTTGAACGAGAAGGTTCCGTTTTCTGAATCTGATCGGACGGACCAGCCGGCGAGTCTTTACGCGGCCACGAAAAAGGCAGGTGAGGAAATTACCCACACTTATAACCACATTTACGGTCTTTCAATTACTGGGTTGAGATTCTTTACCGTGTACGGTCCGTGGGGAAGACCCGATATGGCGTATTTCTCGTTCACGAGAAACATTTTGCAAGGGAAACCGATCACGGTCTATCGGGGCAAGAATCGGGTAGACTTGGCACGAGATTTTACCTACATTGATGATATAGTGAAAGGTTGCGTGGGTTCTTTGGATACTGCTGGGAGGAGTACCGGGTCCGGCGGGAAGAAGCGGGGACCCGCACCATACCGGATCTTTAATTTGGGGAATACGTCACCGGTTACAGTACCAACGCTGGTGAGCATATTAGAGAAGCATTTAAAGACGAAAGCGAAGAGGCATGTTGTGGATATGCCAGGAAACGGCGACGTACCATTCACGCACGCGAATATCACGTTGGCCCGAAGAGAATTCGGGTACAAACCCACAACCGATTTGCAAACCGGGCTGAAGAAGTTTGTTAAGTGGTACCTCTGGTATTACGGCTATAATCGTGGCAAGGCTGTAAATTAAAATTGCTTTTATTTCAATTTTTCTGTTCTTTTTTGGTTTTTTTTTTTCTTTTTCTTTTTGAAGGATTTTTATTTTCCCAATTAAAGAAAAAATGAAAATGGGAAAAGAAAATCTTTCAAGATAAAAAGAAAGGAAAAGGAAAAGTGAAGTAAAGAAAAGACATATTATTCTCTTCTTGGGGGTTAATCCTCAGTAGTTTTGTTGTTCCTTTTGTGTAATTAACCAAAAGAAAGAAAAATGGTTTCTGATTTGTTTGGCTATTATTCTTTCTTTAGATAGATACCTAAGTTCTTGTAATTTTTAGTTATATGTTATTTCTAGCTTTTACATCCTTCTTTCATCAAATAAAGACAAGACCTCTTTTTTTTTTTTACATATAATAATTACCCCATCGGACTTACAAATGAAATCGGAGATTTTCTCCATATATGGATAGAGCCGTTTCCATAAATATTTATAAATTAATAAGTAAACAGTTTTTTTTTTTTTCTGAAAATAATAAAGAAGATGGAGGGAATTTTTTATTGATTGAAATTTGAACGTGTAGGATTTGGAGATATTTTAGTTAAAAAAAATGATTGGAGACAGCCAAGATAGAAAGGGACAAGTGGGACAACCGTGAAAGATAGGTTGGACCCACGTTTATGTAATAGTCACACATAAACGTACGGCATCCATCAGATTCGGCTAAATCCAAGCCCTTCTAAGACTTGTTTTCCATCCAGCTGTAAAGGTTTGCACGTTCGAGTTCGCAGGCGCGGAACGGAACTGCGTTCAGGTGACGGACTATCATTATTTTTTTAATACCATTACATTATATTATATAATTAATAATTATACCGATGATGGTTTTGCTGGCGAACCGGTAAGGACGGACTTTTGGTTATCTTATTGGATGTTGACATATGGGCTTTGGGCTTTTTAGTGGACCCCCTTGTTTGTACTGTTTTTCGTACTATTTTTTTTTTTTTGGCGGCTTGTGTAAGTTGAAGCTTTTTCTTTCTTTCTTTCTTTCTTTCTTTCTTTCTTTCTTTCTTTGGTTTTATTTATTTTCGATGTAGTGTCCTTATGATCCTCTATCAGCTTTAGCTTTTAAACATTGCGATTGCTAAATGGCTGTTAAAAAGATATTGCTAAATCTGTATCTCATGGTAATTTTGCACATTAATTGTTATTAATTTGAATTATTGTAAAGCCACCGACAGTTTTGATTGGTTAACATGTGGATGTGTGACTTCCTTTTGGTTTTTTCCTAAAAAAGAAAAATAATTTCGAATTATGATCGTCAAATCTCAAAAAGTGCTGCGGCAGTCAATGTCAAATGAATTAAGACACTTCATCCACCGACACTATCTAATTATATATACATACAAGACGTGATTAATAACTTAGCTTGATATGAATAACGACAATTCTACATTTCAAATCTTCTAATTTTGATTTATTATTAAAATTTATTTAAAAATACACTTACATTGAATGTAAAGTCATTTTTATATTGAATATTGAAAGTTGCATACAATTAGTTATATTTGGATGAAAGAATAGAAAAAATTTAAAGAATCCAATGTTATCTTGTTTGGTAGAAGGTACAAGTGTGGAGGAGGTTGGTTTAATTGTGTCCATTAGCGGTTTATGTAAAATCTAGAACATACAGCATTATCTCTTTTTAATAGTTAGTTAAAGTATTTGATTGGACTTTTGATTTAAAATATTTCAACATTATCCCTTTTTTATTCTACCCCTATTTTAATATTTGTCGATAAAACTGTTTTTATCTTTATTAATTTCTTAATCGACATCTCAAAAGCCCAATAATTTGAAATAACATTGTGATTATCCTATTTGAATAATATTCACTAAATTGATATAAATTTTCATGCTGAAGCTAACTCGAATTTGAATTCGAGCTCTCTCACTCCCTACATCAATTAGACCGCATATAATTGATATTTTAATTTAAACATTAATTAAGCTAAAATTAGTTAGTATTATTAACAATATTTAATATATATATATATATATATATATATTATTCAATTTTTTACAATATTTAATTAAATTAATAATATCATCTTTTCATTTTTTTTTTGAAAAAATACTCTCTTGTCAAAAAAGTCTTTTTAAAATGATTATTTTTTCCTTAAAAATAAGTTGTTTTAAATATTTTATAGAGTAATAAATGATATTTTTAACATTATCTATATAATAATTATACCTTTAATTTTATTATAATTTAGCCCTGTGAAAAAATCTTAAACGATTTAAATTTTAAAATAAAGAAAATAATTTATCAAATTAATTAATTTCACTTTCTTTTAATTTAGACTTTAATAAAGCTAAATTAATTAATGCTATTAATATTATTTATGAGCTTCAGTTTTTTTTTTGGAATAACTAATTAAATTAATAATATCATTAATATTCTTTTAAAGGAATAGTTTTTTTTTTATTATTAGGGATTAGATTTGAATTTAGATATATTGACAGGTTGAGTATGCATTTATCACTAAGTTATTCTTTGGTGTGAAGGAATAATTTTTTTTTAAGTAACAATTAATTATTTTACATTTTAGTTTTTTAATAATTAATAAAACTAATAATACCATTCATATTATTTTAACATAATAAAAAATTTTGAATTGGTTTTTCTAATATCCAATAAATTTTCAAATTTTTTTCTATTTTTATTCATTTTGAGATTTATATTAATATAAAAAAAAGATTTCTAAACAATGTTAGAATTTAATTAGAATACTCATAAAATTAAAGTTCATGTCTTAAAATTTAATTAGAAGACAAATAGTGAAGAACCCATAAAATATTATTAAATTTCTAAAAATATAATAAAGTTGCATATATAATATCTGTGCAGTTGCATAATACATGAGTTGTGTGTGTGTATATATATAAGAAGGAAGAAACTGTTATATAAATGTTCACTTAATATTTGAATTTATGAGTGGTTTCAGTTTCAATCAATTCCCATTTTAAATGGATAACATCTCTAATCTCTCTTATAATATATACCCAACTCACCTACACATAACTCCAACCAAGAATTAGAAACTAATGGATAGAAGGGTGAAAATTGAAATTATCACAAGAGAAACCATCAAACCTTCTTCACCAACTCCTCAAAATCTTAGGTATGTGAACCTCTCCCTTCTTGACCAATTAAGTTTTGCTATGTCCACACCAATGCTTCTTTTCTACCCTTTAAGATGTGACAAAAATATCAATATTGTTCATGCCATTAAAGAACAATCCCAAAACCTAAAAACATCCTTGTCAAAAACTCTTACCCTGTTCTACCCTTTAGCTGGCCAACTCAAAAATAATTCTTGCATAGAATGTAATGACTATGGTGTTGAGTATATAGAAGCTCAGGTTGATTGCTCTATAATGGAGTCATTTCAAAACCCAGATAATAATTTTCTTGAAAATTTGTTTCCTTTTGATCTCAACCCTGTAGAAAAATTCACTGGTGCTATAATTCTTGTCAACTTCTTTACCTGCGGTGGATTGGCAATCGGAGTTAGTCTTTCACATAAGATTGCAGATGCTGCCTCTTTAGGCACATTCCTTTTGGCCTGGGCTTCCGTGGCTTCTCTTTCTATGGAAACCCCACCTCAGACAATGTGTCCACATTTTGTCTCTAATACTGTAATTCCTTCGGGGAAAAATTCTTGGATCCTTCCTTCACCACCGCCATCACTAACTCAGACAAAATGTGTAACCAAGAGGTTTACACTTAGTTCTCGGAAAATCGACATGCTTAAGGCTAAAGCTGCAACTTCAACCGTTCAAATGCCCACTCGTGTGGAAGTTGTAACGGCGTTGATATGGAAATGTTTAATAAGCGTATCGCAGGGAAAATCAAAACGAAACCACAAGAAATCCGTTTTGGCTCAAGCAGTGAATTTACGTAGAAGATTGGTGCCACATTTGCCTCAAAACTACATTGGAAATCTTTCAGGAAAGTTTCTTGTCATGGCAGAGAAAGAAAGAGTAGAGTTAAAAGATTTGGTTGCTTACTTAAGAGAAGGGATAGAGAAGGTGACTGATAATGTTTGGAAAGAAGTTGATCAAATTTTGGATTTTGCTAAGGAGTTTGGAGAGTTGCATAGTAGAGAAGACATAGATTTGTACAGCTTTACAAGTCTGTGTGGATTTCCATTTTATGATGTTGATTTTGGGTGGGGAAAGCCCATATGGACAGTTGTTACAAATTTAGTGCTGAAGAATTACGTGGTGATGCTTGATACAAAGGATAGAAAAGGTGTTGAGGTATGGATGTCTTTAAGTGAGGAAGACATGCCTTTGTTTGAGGCAAATCAAGAGCTATTTGAATTTGCTTCAGTAAATCCTAGTGTTGGATTTGATGATATAGAGGTGGTTCCACCATTAGAATCTTGTCTGTAATTTGTAACGAATTTTATATGCCTGCTCTGTTGTGTGTTCTAAGTAACTTCGGGGACCTGAATTCTTCTAGGTGATGAATTGCTTGTGATATAGAAGATAAGTTTATGAAGTGTTGATGATAGCACCATTTATACGACGGAAAAAATTGGATGTTGCAATATTGACTCATTATGTTATTCATTTACCTTCGCTTATACTTTCAGCATGGCGCTATTTTTCAGAAAATTTATAATTTTACCTTCAACGAAATTAAAATCACTTATCATTTCAATTAATACTCTGTAAATAAAAATAATTATATTTTAATTTATATTTGAGTATATATATATATATATATATATGACTTCTTACCTCCAACAAATTGATGCGAATGTGTCTTAAAAATAAAAATTTCATATCCGTCTTAATTAATAGTAAATAAAAAAAATCCCTGCGTTGGAATTAAGAAAACAAATTGATATAGAATAAAAAAAATCATAAATCTAAGAGGCTGATACCAGGTTGGACCCGCGGCCCACTAATCCCATCCTGACGTGTTCGATCCAGATGCATCAGAACAAATCCTGAAGCATATACCGAATCCACTACTTCTAAATTCTTATTACCATAAGTAGTAAGCAAAATAAATAAAAAATTTAAAAAAAAATCCGAAAATGGGAAGTACAAGCAGAGTGTTACTCTGTAAATCATCATCCTCACTCGTCTTCTTCGGACCATCTTTCTCTTTCTGTCAATTAAGATTCAAATCCTTCTCTCCGTCACCGACAAACCCTAGAGTTCACAATCAACATTATCGTATGGCCACCGAAGCTTCGCCATCTTCTTCTTCCGTGACAAACGGTGATAATAGCGTTCACCCTCCGGCAAATGATGGTGCTGCTTCTCCGCCTGCTGCTTCTGCTATTGATTTTCTCTCTTTATGTCACAACCTTAAGGTATCAACGAGAAAAAACACTTTGCAACTTTTTTTTGTTTGCTGTTGTTTTTTAGAAATTGATTGGCGTGTGTTTATTTGTTTTGGATTTTTAATTACATTAGAAAACGAAGAGAGCTGGATGGGTGAAGAGAGATATAAAGAATCCAGAATCAATAGGTGATCATATGTATCGAATGGGATTAATGGCTCTTATTGCTCCTGATATTCCTGGCATTGATAGAGACAAGTTAGGGTTTCCTCTTTCTTATTCTGAAAACAAAATTCTTTTTGTTTCCCCAGTCCTTGCATTTGATTTCAGTTTCTTTTTTTCAAAAAAAAAAAAAAATAATTGGTATCAAATTTCAGGTGTATAAAAATGGCCATTGTTCATGATATTGCAGAAGGTATGTCATCTCGTTTTACTTAATGTTTTCCTTTTATTGGTGGAATGCTGTATTCTCGCAACCATATAGGGAATGGAATTTTAAATTGTTCATATGAATGAAAAAATCTTTTGTTCTTTAAAAGTCAGCTATAACTGTCGACTATTCAATGTTTTATGAGAGATTGCATAAATGAAATGTCTTTTTGACATGGAAAGTTTCCAAATAAAGAAAACATTGTGTGATTGTACTTGGTAATCTCCAGGGCAGTATGGATGATAACACTTATCCTCCACTATACTTGCCTATTCAGGCCTTTGGTGAACCAAATAAATGAAACGGGAGTAACATTTTTTATCCATTTGCCTGCCAATTTAGAAAACTTATTAATATAATTTCAGTCTAAGATATATACACAGTCAGCTAAATTGATAGTAGAGCACATAATTGATTCAACATGTACGAAAGAAAGATATGCCCAAAAGTCAAAGTACCAAAATTTTGGACATTTTTCTTGTCATGAGCTCTTTAAACACTAATGAGGCTATATTAGGACTAAGTTAAGTGAAGAAAGTGGAGTTGATTCTTTCCAAAACGTTTGTCTGATTGACAAAGTGCACATGTTGCTTCATTTAACGAAAAAAACATATTGGATTTTGTTGTACCATGCTATGTTTGCATTTGGTTGATTTTTTTAGTAATGATATCACCCATAAATGGTGCTAATTTTATTATTTGAATATTTACAATAATCCGATTTCAGTTGTCTTGCACTCCTGCAAAAAAGGTTATCCAGTTTTGTTGGATGATATTTTTCCTTGCGTTTTTTCTTATGTTACAAATTGCTTGAACAGCTATTGTTGGAGATATTACCCCTTCAGATGGGATACCTAAGGTGGAGAAAAGCCGACAAGAGCAGGAAGCTTTAGACCACATGTGCAAATTACTAGGAGGAGGGTTGAGAGGTACTTCATACAGTGAATTTATTTCTTGTTTTTCATTTCTCTGTATTATATAGTATAAAATAATAAAGGAATATATATATGTGGCTAATGATTTATAGGTATGTTTGTTCGCTAATTTAATGTTAAATGGATTGATTTGTAAATTTCAGCCCAGGAAATATGTCAGTTATGGATGGAGTATGAGGAGAATTCTTCACCAGAGGCCAAAATTGTGAAGGACTTTGACAAGGTATTCATTTAGCAATGATTTATACCCTTATTTAATAGCAACTTGCTGCTAACTAACAATCTTAACAAATTTTGAGTTTCATGCTATTTCTATATTTAGTAGCTATAGATGATCTCTGCTTGACTTGTTGGTTCAATTCTATGATCTCAGAAGGATTCTGCAATAATGTGCATGATAGCAATTCCAAATAATGTTGATATTGGACCTTTATATTACCAACAAAATAATTTCAGCCTAGAATGTAGCGGAGTTGTGTCTGTTAATATGCAATCACGATAAGAAGTTCCTACTAAAATTAGAAGTGCTAGATATAATGTTAAATTTGCATGAAATTTTATAATTCGTTTTAATGAGAAAGAGTGGCTGAAAATGAGAATTGTGTTAATCATTTTAGGATGTTTTTCAAATGTGAAAGTTTTCTTTAATCCTTGTTTTCCCTATTTTGTGCTGGCATAGCTTTAAATCCTAATTTGCACATAGCTTAAAAATCTATCAATTGGCGTTGGACTGCAATGTGAGAGGCTATAAGAGATATGCTAGTGGCTGTATGCAGTAACTGCCTACATGATTCTCCTGTTTGGTTGTTAGTACTTAGATTGAAGTATCCACTGATTAATCTGACTTTGGTTTTTCTTTTGTTCTATCTAGGTGGAAATGATACTTCAAGCCTTAGAATATGAAAATGGTGAGGCTCGGTATGTTGATTTATTTTGTCACTTTGCTGTATGTTTTGCCCTTTTGTCTGGACTTCTTAATTTAGTAATGGACCACAAAAGTGCCTATGGGTTCACTTTGCCCATCTAACCACTTTTTTTTTTTTCTGTTATTGTGGGCAATCTCATTGGTATTCAACAAGACCATTTCTATTAAGAACTAATTTTTTATGTAGACTGATAAATACTTTTGTAGCAATAATTGTGGTTGCTAGCACTTCTGTTACTGTATTGTTTTCCCTTTTGTTCTGCTTATTTATATTGCAAGATTATAATTTGAATTATTTATGGTCATTTGTTATTGGTGAAGTAAGTCCTTGAGGATTTTAGAACACTAACTGATAAAGTATACAAATGCATAAATGACAGATGCTTTTGGAGGGTGGTTTTAAGCTATTAGAATAACCAGTTTAATTCTGTGATAGTGGTGCTTCCCCCTGCTTCCTTTTCTGTTTATTACTCTGTCAGGAAGGTTCATATTCTTTGATGCACCGACATACTGTAGCATAGTACTTTTTCTTATTTTTTATCATTCCCTAGTCTTCAATTTCCATTTTATTTTTTGATTTTCTTCATTTATACCTTTTGCTTAAATATCACTGAAGGCCTCCATTAAGGGCTTATAGGTATCTTGCTTTTTAGTTTTTTTGGAACCATTACTGTGTATATATATATATATATAAGAATTAAAAAAAAAGTTCTATCTTAAAGAGCAAAAGGAAAGGAATCTAGCCATATTATTTGGTTCATGCATCTCCTACACTGTACATAGTCGACTGGTTACAGCTTTGAATTTCAACTTGGAATCATAACTTTGAATCCCTTTGGGTTTGAATCTTTGGATTGGGTGAGGTACCCTTTGTAGCAATCTGATAAATATAACAAAAGAATTGCAACAATTTGAACAATATATCTTTATTGTATGGTTTTCATTGATCTTGCCCTTGTTATAAATTTCATTGGATAAAAGAAAATTTGGAATGGCAACTGAAGTTGTTTCTGGCTTTCTGCAGAGCAAGAGAGGGATTTGGATGAGTTTTTTCAATCAACTGCCGGTACAGATTCTCCTGAATTTAATTTATGCCCTTCATTTTTCAGTGCTTTTTTTTTACCTCTGTGGCCAGTCCAAATAATTCAGGAGTAATTCCAAATTAATTTATGTTAGATTTCAGGTAAAACCTTTAGTTTATGTCTATTGAGTTAAGCTTCACTGTCAACGTGAAAAGTGGCATTTCATTATAATCTTGTGAAATCAAGGATTATGAAAAAGACCATTTGATGAAATCAAGGATTGAAGATTGTCAAGCCTTAAGCTTTTGTGTGGTTGGCATAGCCTTTTCATGATTATGAATGCTTTCTCAAATGTGTGCAGGGAAGTTCCAGACCGAAGTGGGCAAAGCATGGGCCTTAGAAATAGCATCAAGAAGAAGAAGCAAGGGGCATTAGTTTCGACCTTGACAGGTAGCTTTTGCTCTTTAAACTTTTATTTATTGGACTCTGTAGATTGCGAAAGTAGATTCAATCAGTAATATTGAAAATATGTTGACCAAAGGAATAAAGATAAAAGTTACTGAAATTCTTAATATTTTGAATCTCTATATTTGCCTCTTGTTTCTTATTTTACCCAAACATCTTAAGTTCCCAACTAGCCAGGCTTGTCACTGGTGATTCTATTTTCTTTGTTTTATATCTTATGAGTTTTGATCAGGTTTTGAGGAACAAAATTCTCTCTTTTTCAGCATTCTTTTTATTTCTGCATGCCACAAATGGAGTTGCTAAAAATCTTGCATTATTGATTGAATTGACTTTAGAAGATTATTTTATTTAAGAGGAAAGACAAAGGAGGAGACCACCTCCCAATTACTGCTTTAAAAAAAAAAAAAAAATCCAAACAAAAGGATAATGTACACGTCGAAATATTAATCTATAAGAGAAACTCTAAATCGAATGTCTTCTTTAATATACTAATAGGCTGTACCCTCAACCAGCTTGTTTAATTTCTTGTTTGTTAACCTTTCAGCATGAACTTCACTTCCTTGGTATTCATATCTGCATTTAAGATGTAATTGTAAAAATTGATCAATTTTTGAAACTAGTGTGAAAAAAAAAATTATCAGGGAAAAGATTTAGAGAACGTGCATTACTCCATAATGCATACAGATTAATCTACCTTGGCGGTAAAGAAATTAAAGGGCTCAAGTTCTGTGCGAGTTTGACAGCTTCTTGCTCAGTATTAACTATCTGGTTGAAGCAAAAGTATCGGCCACATGTTGAGCGATCCTCCAGAGCTCGAATATGAACATCAACCAGGAAGTTCACATCCACAAAGGCTAGCACTCCATTTTCATACATTTGTGCTGCTCCTGTTTCCATTCACAATCAATTTATAAACCTTCTCTTTAAACTGCTGAGTAAGTCATGAACAAGTGGAAAGTAAATTGAAAAACTAAAATCAATTATTTGAATTCTGATTTTGGTTCGATTTGAACTAGTAGCTCTGTAGCTAAAAGTATATGAACCTTGAAACTTAGATGGAAAAGTTGGAAGACAAGTACATTTATTGGCAGATGTTTGTTAAAAAAGTGTGTACCTTTTAGGTAAGAGACAGTGGATCCAGGGTTTTGCTGGGTCACAGCAGGGCCCATTACTAGTCCAGCATTAATTGAAACCATGTTAAGCATCCGGTCCATCGCCAATGCCCAAGCTGCTTGTTCTGCTTGTGTCTTCGCCAGTGCATGCCACAACTGTCAGTTTTTTTTACATTATTACATTACTTCTCAATATTCCAAAATAATCAAACAATACTGTAAAATCATATTTTTCTAACAATACCCGAAATAATAATTTTTTTAAAAAAAAATTTAATTTCTTTTTACTCAGTTGGGAAGCCAATGGGTCAAAAGAATATTGACTTTATATCTTTCAATCTTCACACAAATAGAAAGCTCAACGAGAGAAAACCCAATTGATTTAAAAAAAAAAAAGTAAATAATTTTAATTTCGAAGTCAAATAGAAAAATTATATAAAAAAAAATAATATCCTAACGGTCTCTTAACGGCATCATTGAGTAGCCTCCATTGCTGTTGCTAGCAAAGCATCAGTATGTATGACCCACGCCATGTGCTGGGTAGCTACCATCAATAATAATACAATTCCAACTTCACAAACTAAAATGATTGGTTCCTCTCCTATTCTATTTCTATTAGGTCTCCTGTTCATAGCTCATTTGTCTACTTGAAGTTCAAATTTCTTGCTCAACTTCATTTAAATTTTTAACTTCTTATACTACAAAACCATTAGCATGCTCCGATTCATTTTGTTTACATTCGATTAGATTCTAATTTCAGATTATAATTAATCTGAAGTAATTCCATCAATCAATTTTGATTCGATCAATGAAAAGTTTTGTCCGTATAAATTTTTATAAAATATAACAATAAATTGTTTTCCTAATAATCAAATGTTATATAACATCTTTTTTTAAGAAAAATATTTATATCACATCCTACGACTAAAACCAAACACTGGTTCATTTGATTCCCTTTCTTAATCATTTTGCTTCCAACATTAGAACAAACAGTTGAGTAAAACGTGATCAAAATAGGAGAAACCCATTATCAATAACCTACAGATAACATTAAGAAAATAGAATACATTGTATCCAGTCACTTTGGTATTTTTCTCAACTAATGATTGAACGCACTCATTTATATATTTGTAAAATAAAATATTTTTCAATAATTGTATTTCACTCCTTATATAATTTTAATATTGAGAAATGAGATTTTACATTAAGATTCAAATAAGTTTTCATAAAAATAGTTATTCAAAAAAAAAAAGTTTAATAAAAGTAGATTCATAATATAACTAAAATGATAATTTTATTAAAAAATAACAAAAAAAAAAAAAAAAAAAGATTATGGACCACTTTATTGCTAATTAATTAGTGCATTTAAGAATTTTATTAAGAATTGACAAAGACAATTTTGCCATAAAAAGAAGAAAAAAAAGGTAGCACTTTCTAAAATAAATATATTTTTACAAAAAAATTAGAATTTTCAAATATATATATATATATATATATTTATGAGAGTAGCTAAAATGCATATTAAAACCAGGAAGATGTTACCATTCAAAAACGCCTTAAAAGTAAACAATTAAAGAAAAAGATAGACAAAAATTGAAAAAGACAATTTATTTAGTTTGAAAAGGAAAAAAAAGATGTATATATAGAAAAAAGAAGAATTTAATTAGGGAAGGTTAAAAGATTCAAACCTTCAGTTTCTTGCAAAGTTCTTGATCACTCCAAGACCTCTCATCAACATCTTTCTGGGAATCAATATTTTCTTTCCAAATTGCTGCGTTTAAAGAAGAACTAAACACAATCTTCTCTATACTATAACTCTGTGCACATGCCTCCACTACGTTAATTGCTCCTCTAACTTCCAAATCAACCATTTCATCCTGTCAATCAGAATAATTAGAAAATAAAAAAAAGAAAAAGAAAAAAGCGTAATAATGTTAATTAGCTAAATTAATTATTACATCATATCCATCTGGACTGTCCAAACAGCAGAACAAAGCAGAGCAACCCTTCAAAGCAAATAAGATGCTTTGATAATCCAAAACATCTACACTAAACACCAGTAATCTTTCCTCCTCTTTCTCCAATTCTTTAATTTTCTTCCCAATTTCTGTATCTCCTGCAAGAATTGATTAGACCCATAAAAGAAAAACCGATTAAGAACAAAAAACAGTAAATTAAAGGCACCAAAATGGAGAAAATAAAAATTAAATTTTCAAAAACTTGCCTTTATTCTGGGTAGCTGCATGAACTTTGTATCCTTTGTTCAAGAGTCCTTTGAGAATCCAAAAACCCACATAGGTTGAAGCATCAAGAACACAAACTGTGGGTAGTTCATCGTCCATGCTTGCTCTGATTTTTTTTTTTTTTTTCTTTTTAACCTTTTCTTTATGTTAGTGATTATTTATATAAAAGAAACAGAGAGAGAAATTTGACAGGTGAGATGGATAGATAGATGTTAATAGAAGAAGAGTTGGTGAACTATTTTTGCTACACGTTTCCATCTACTACTCACCATCTTTCTATTCAAAGGGGTTTGCAAAAATGGCTTCTTGGTTCCAATGTTGGGCTGCTCTAAGTGGCTTAATAATGTTCGTATAAATTTTGGATTATAGAGCGAAAAAAATGTTGCTGACAGATTAGAATTATTCCTATTTTTCTTTATTTCCATTAATATTTGGTTCTCTTTTTATTGCATAAATAAATTCTTTTCAATTTTACGTTAATTTAGTAAAAATTATGGGTTTTTATCCTTTTTTTTCCCACTATTTTTAACTTAATGAACTTATTTATTTAGGAATAATTGTAAATTTAGAGTCTACATTTTATCCGTTTTTCAATTTTATTTTTTATAATCAAGTGTTTAAGTAATAATCCTACAATTAAATTCATTTGACTGCAATCTGTAACTGAAAAAATTAAATGAATTATTTTTATTGAGTAAAATTGCATTTTAAAAATAAAAATAGTTAGCAAGAAAGATTATTATTATTAAATATGCACAAAGAGAGTAGGGCCCAGGTGCTGTCCAAAGTTGCCAAAATGTAGTGTGCATGTGCAACAATTTCTAACTGTATCCACATAAAAATTAGCTTAATAGCATAAAATTACAAATTTGATTATGTAATAATATAATTTATTCATTCATTTCGTGTAATATATATGTAATCAATAGTTTATTAATTCATGAGAAGAAAAACCAAATCTCAGATTATCCATTTTATTATTTTAATATATATATAAAAAAAAAAAAAACGATGCTGACTGCTGAAAAACTGAGTGTGACTCTTTGCAAGTGGCTAATTAGGTAGAGAAACGTGAAGGATGGTGCAGAAGCCTGTTAAGCTAAGCAGTCGGGGTTTGGTTTAACTGTGCAAAATTGGATTGTTAAGTATATTCCATGTGCTTCTGTATTGGTCTGAGAAACAAAAATAGCCATTGCTAAAATAAGAAAAATATATTAAAGAGAAAGAGAAGATGATGTTGTTAACTGAACAAAGAGCCAAAGTTTCTTTTCAGAGGATATTACATAAATTGGAAAATGTTATAAGCATACAAGTAAAAGAAAGAAACATTTTGTTTGCAAGTCAAATTCCAAATTTGGAAGGAACAAGTAATCCATAATTCTTCAGGAAACAATTAGTTTCAAACTAGTTTAATTACAAGCAACCATTCAAAGTTATGCCATCTATCTGTCTCAAAAGGTTTCTACTTTCTATTCTTGAGCATAAAATTATCATCTTAACACAAAAATCTCCAAGAAAGAAAGAGGATTACAAGTTTCCAAGAAAAGCTCTTCTAGTTATTTGTGGGTATTATCTATTGTTTTAGTCAGGGTAGGCAATCTACTATTTGCTCCTCTTCCTTCTAGCCATTCCTTTTCACAATATTTACTGCACTGACATTGTGTTCGAGACTCGTTGTTTTGTCAAAATGCTATACACTATTTTGTTTGATGTGTTAATCACTAATAACTTATTATGTTTATTATGAAAATACTCTTATCATTCGAGATTTATAAATATAATTATGAATAATTTTAAAAATTAAATATTTTAATCATGTTTACACCTCAATTCAGGAGGGGTGTTGAAAATTGATCGAAATGTTTATACAGATTTTCACCTCCTCAAATAACTTTCAAAAAACCATATTCTTCTTCAGACTCTCTTTCGAAATGATTAATTAATTTTCTTCCACTTTATTTTACTGTCCAAACCTGTCAATAACTTCCATCCAAACAATTTATAAGGATTACATACATGAAGTGATCTCTTATCCTATAACCAACCATGTTGTTCACAATTTTTAATAGAAAATATATATATATATATATATTTCAATTTAAAATATTAGTGAGAGTTATTTATTAATAAATTGAGTTGAGTTGGGCTAGAATCCAAAAATTCATAGAGGCCCTAGCCTATATAGGTTGGGCTAAAAGAGAATTACTGGATGAGGAGATGAGGTGTGGAGCTATCAACCAATTGAAGCAAGATACCTTCAGAAGCAACATGGTCCAAAAGAAGCAAAGCATTGCTAATTTTCTGGCCCAAGTCAAATTTATTGATAACCTTTTATCTTAATCAATTAGGAAGTAAAATTACTAAATTACAATGGTAGTGATTTTTAAATTCAATTGTCAATTTATTTTATATTTACCCTCTTTCTATTTTTTTTGTCAATTTTATCATTGGTTACCGTGTTAAAATTAATCTGATTTTTAGATTATTAATTTCAATTACAAAGAAAAATAAATCAAAAGTAAAAAAATTTTATGTGGCCGAGAAACTATCATTTCAGTTTAATTTTAATTTAAAATTAATTTTAGTTTTTTTTTTGCCTATATATTTTCGTAGTATTAATAAATATAAAAGAATATTAAAATTAATTTTAATCTAAACCCAACCATTGGCATACAAATTCAATTTAAAATACATCAACTACAATTTATATTTGATTTTAATCAATTAGGTTTCAGTTTGAACCGATTTGTAATCATTTATAATTATTGGAAGGCTATTGAAATAATTTACAAAGCATATGCTAGATAATGAAAGTAATATAAAATCTAGGACTTACCAAAATTAAACTCTAAGATGAGGGGTTTTTTTGAAATTATGCCGTTTCCTAGAAATCAAGGAAGCACAAATAGCCCGTAAATAACATACGAAACGATGGTTCTGGAACTCGCCGGAAAAGTATTAATACTATTATTTTAATTTTGTTTGATTTGTCTCCATTGGACCCTATAAGCATCGCAGCAAATCAAAGGCTAAAGCACTTAAGATTCTGTGAAAATGGTTGTTATAGAGCCTCAGGAAGAGAATGAAGAGACGTTAGTCAAGAAGCCTCCAAAGCTAAAAGCAACTCCATCATCATCGTCATCGATGGATCCAATCAAAGACACTAAAACCACGGCACCACCAGTGGCGGAGGCGTCAGCGGCTACGAGTGTGAATGGAAGTGATTCTGATGGTTTCGAAACGGCAAGTGAACGCGAAGTGAGCGATAACGAAGAGCCTGATAATGAAGAAATCAGTCATCGTCTTAATGAACATAAACATCAACCGCCACCGTCAACAACACCGCAAGAAGGGGAAGCGAAAGTGGAAACGGGCTCTAGTCAAGACAACGACGAATTACAACAGGTTTGTCAATGTTTCTTCTCTTTCTCTATGGTTTGCCGTAATTGTTTCTTCCGATTTATTTTTATCCTTTTTCACTTTTTCTCTGTTCTTTTTATAAAAATTGAAACCATTTCTTATGCGTAGGCTTCGTATTCGCAGCATATTGGTAGTTCCTAAGGTTGGTTTTGGTTAGGGAAATTTGGGATCCAGGAATTTATTTTAGTTTTTGGTTGAAACTGTATAATTTTAAAGATTTACGCTAGTGAAGGTAAAAGGATAAACACTCCTATCCAAATCTCGGAGTTCATTTGAGATACACTTAGATAGTAGAAATGCCTGTCTCCAAACTCAATTGGTGCAACTGTTTCCTTATTCTGTTTGTTTGATTGCTTGAAATTGCTGCAATTTTATCTGCAAATGCAAGGACTTATCTATTTTTTAGCAATATGGCTGGATAGCTGTTACGGATGGTTTAGTCCTTGAGACAACTATTGAGCTCTGTTCTATTTTTGGATGTAGCAGAAAGCTTTAGCTCAGGCAAATGATGCGAAATTGGAAGGCAATAAACTGTTTGGAGATGGGAGATATGAAGAGGCGTTATTAAAATATGATGCTGCTTTACAAGTTGCACTGGACATACCTTCATTTGTGGAGTTGCGTTCCATATGCCATGCAAATCGTGCTGTATGCTTCTTAAAATTGGTATGGTATCCATTCGTTGTTTAGAAATATGCACAACACAGTGTAGGTATTTTTTTTCTCCGTGAAAAAGAATGGGCAAGTTGGGATAAATCATTGCATGTGCTGTTGAATCTGTTTTCCATTGTGCACTACTAGGACATGAAAATGACTATATTAGCGAGTGATAGAATCTGCACCTGGTGGCCCTTAATCTATGTTCATTTTGGTAGCATGCCTGCTTTTGTCTATTTAAAAAACCCAGTGTATTGTGCGTGCTTGTGTTGTAATTATTTCAGAATTATTGATCATATTCAAGCCTTAGGGATCTTTGCCTATGTCTTTGAATGTCTTAAAGCTTCTTTGAGATATAGTACATGTGCTCATAAGGTTGGCTTTTGCATCCTGTCTCTCTTCTCATCTTTGATCAATTATGATCATGAAAAATTAACTTTGCTAAATATTCCCTTAGGGAAAATATGAGGACACAATCAAGGAATGCACAAACTCCCTAGAACTAAATCCTTCATATATAAAACCTC
Organism: Jatropha podagrica; assembly: GCA_947857235.1. NCBI lineage: Eukaryota > Viridiplantae > Streptophyta > Magnoliopsida > Malpighiales > Euphorbiaceae > Jatropha > Jatropha podagrica. The sequence continues at coordinate 110,608 of CANUEP010258364.1, forward strand.
TGGTTAGAAGAGGGGAGGCCCGTGAAAAGCTTGAACAGTTTGAGGAGGCTATAGCTGGTAAGTTCAGATTTTATGGCTAATCTGTTAATTTAACTACTATAACAGTTTAAGATTTCAGATGTTGTTCTCCCATTAATTTCAGCTGATTTTATTGATTTGTATAAAATTTATATTTGGGAACCTACAGATATGAAAAAAATTTTGGAATTGGATCCTTCAAACGACCAAGCTAAGAAAGCCATCCGCCGCTTGGAGCCATTGGCTGCAGAAAAACGAGAAAAGATGAAAGAAGAAATGATTGGTAAGCTTCGTTTGTGTTTTTGTTTTGCCTATTCCTGTTTCTCATTCTTGAAAACTATAAAAATTCATTTATATTTATATATTATAATTATATATAAACATATAAAATATAATTATATATATATTACACACATATGTCCAATTTGAGTAACTAGTTATGGTTCCTTGTCTGTCCTTTTAACCCTTCTTACACCTAAGAGATACTTGTTTTGGACAAAGAATTTGTTTCAAATGAGTTTGAATATCTCGTCTAACCATTAAGTACGTTCTAGCCGATGGATATATTGGCTGGGTGGTTTTGAAACATGTCTTTGTAAATTTATTTTTTGTGCTTGTAAACAATTGTGAACTGAACCTTCTAACTTGCACAATGGTAAAGTGGGCCTTTGATAATGTATGGTCTCCTGTACTAACTGTTTGTAAACAGAGATTAGACTTTTTGATGTGCTTGAATTATTAGGAAATAATGTGGAAATCAAAATAATTTTAGATTCGTGTTTTCTGATTTGTGAAGCAAGTATGTGGTCGTTGTTTTCTTATTCAATTGTAGGATGTGAGTCTGGCAAAGTAAAGGCACAGCTTTGAATGGCTGCTTTACAACAGTCAGTTAGTTAAGCAAAGTCTTCATCTGAGGCATTTGTGTATGTTTTTATGCAAGCAACCCGAAAGGATATGCTTCATAATGCTAACAAGGGAGTTTTGAATGCTAAGGTGCATACTTATCTCCAGATGTAGCTTATGCCAATGGAGACCCATGTGCTTACCTTCCCGTTGAACCATTACCTAAACTCTCAAGTGGGAAATAAGAAATTGAGGGACGAATCCAAGATGACATGGAAGGATTTAATAAGATAAAAAATTAGCAGCGATGATGTAACTCTAAATTAGGTGGAATCAAACACGTGGATCCACATAGCGGACCAAACTAGTTAGAAATGGGACTCAGCTAATTCAATTTTTCATCTGGTGTGATAATTTAATTCAGAACTCTTATTCAAATGTTGTTATCATCTTCTTAATTGCTTGTTAAGTGGACAATTCAGAGCTTCCCAGTGATGTGGAAGTATGACAGTTGATGATTCTGCGTGCATGCATTACTAATCCTTTTTCAACTTTGTTTGTTTCTTCATTTGTGTATTCTGTGTCTCCTGATCTCTTAATTATATTTTGTTTGTGAGCAGTAAAATTGAAAGAAATGGGAAACTCTTTGCTTGGCCGATTTGGAATGAGTGTTGACGACTTCAAAGCTGTCAAAGATCCAAACACTGGTTCCTATTCTCTTTCGTTCCAACGTTAGTTTTGCATGTGGATATGAGATCGCTCAAGTACTTATTTATCATTGGGTAGAAACAATATGAGCAGAATGAAGGCTGTCCAATTGAATGATAGATGAGTATGGGACTTTGTTTGCAGAATCAATGGATATAGACTAGAGTGATATAATTTGGGAAGATATTGTTTTCTTCATTATAGAGCATTGCACGCGGTGTGTAGAAACCCTAAATTGATGAAAAAACTTCAATTCTAGATATTTAAAATGATTTCCTTTTGATTTTGTGAAGGATTCTTCTGTTGGTCATGTTATGGCATCATACTGGTTTTGTTGTGATTCATGTTCTTCAACCTCAATTGACATATATATATTTGCCATTTTTTTTTTTTTACTCCAGGCGTCAATTAATAACGTGCAATGAGATTTGAAATGAAAATTATGATCTTAATACTAATAATTGTTTAATTAGAAAAAGGTGACGGTAGGCATATATATTTTTTTGCGCCACAAAAAGGCAATGGAAAAAAAGTTGCGTTGCATTCAAAATTATTCCAATCACTACTCTTACATTTCTTTTTCTCTGCTTTAATGTATCTGTGCACTCAGCCTCCCTAAGTGAAATGACAGAGAGACATCAAATAAAGGTGGGGCTAGAACTCTGAGGCAGATGGAATGGCACGTTTTGAGTGCTAAAAGGACTTGGCATTTTGTTGTCATCAAAATTTGGCATATTGTCATTGACAAACGGATTTCCGAAAGGATTCGATGAATCGAAGCCGGTCACAGGTTGCTGCTGCTCTTTCTGCATCATCAGGAAACTATTTTCTTGGCTTGTTGCCGATGTTTGCTCATTACTTACAGCTGCTATATTACTTGAAGCATAAAATAAATCGTGATTATCATGCAAAGCCTCAAAAGGATTAGATGCCATCTGTCCAGTCTGATACTCACTATTTTGGTTCATTCCTCTAGCCATTGCATTATCATATAGACTGTCTATTGTTAACATATCTAGTACTCCAGCCTGCATTCGAAAGTTTTGAACTGCATATTAACCTATTCAAATTTAACTAGAAAATTTTGAAGCTAAGATGCTAAAAATTATATGTTTGAGAGTTAGAATATGAGGCTTCAATCTCGGAGCTAATGAATTAATTAATAGAAAGCAATCTTTGGTTAAGTGCACGTGAAAATTGAAAATCTTAGAATAAGTGCTCGATGGGGAGAATATTGACTAAAAGGAAATAGGAACACAGAACATCTGAGAAATTTAGATGCTGTTGGAAAATGCAGTTTGAGAGTGTTGTGAAGAAAACTAACCGGTTTACTCTCTGCGTCTGCAGCTCCATTAGAACTAGTAGTTGTAACAAGTGCAAGCTCCCAATCTGTAGTCGTTCGAGACGTTGAAGTTGCATTGACATTGTCTGGGATAATTTTTTAAGAGTCAATGTATATAAACATGAACTTAAACAGATATTAGTTCATACTAATTAAAAGAAACAATAATATCCACGAAAAAGAAAAAAAAAAAATCAAGTGTTTCACCAGACGAAGCAATCGCGAGTGCAAGCGAATTTTTATAATCTAACTCAGATGTTTCCTGGGTAACCTCATCCAAGCACTGACAGAATATAAGAATTGCAAAGTGAGATCATTATAGAGTTATCAAATTAAACAGAATAGTTGGTAAGGTGAAGCAGAATCTAACCAAAAGATCTGTAACAAGAGCTTTTGATACAGCCTCACTTTGGTTGCTTTCTGATGGGTCTGATGATGTTTCACATTGATCGGACTTTTTTTCAACAACTACTTGTTTGTAATCAACTAAAGTAACATCTTGGGAAGGGGAAGTTTCTCTGGAAGCAGCACTGTCATCATCTATCTGACAATATGTGAAAAGGTAGTGGGTAAAAATTTCCATCCAACAACAATAATAACAATTAAACGTTAGTCCTAAACTATAGTCTCTATAAATTTTTTGTTTCTATTCCGCTCTGTTCATAAATGAACACAAAATGCCGAGAATAAAAGGTAAAGAATCAAGAAATCATACAGGTTTCCAATCAAGCGCTAAAACCAATGGCGCCTCTGCCACATATTCTTCCATGGATGTTAGAAATGTTGCCGGGGGCTGCACTTGCACATCAAGCAAACTAATTAAGTGACAAAGTAACATAAACAATAATTTTGGTCTCATCATAAGGTTGTTCCCACCTTGTCAATTTTCACAAACTTCTGTTGTCGTCCCAATCCAATGCAATCGCAAATCTCAAAGAACTCAGATAATTTTTCACCCTGCAAAAAAAAAAAAAAAAAAAAAAAAAAGTTTGACAAATATATTCCAATTTTCAATTGTTTCAAAGTTTTTAGCACCGTACAGCTTATATTACCTGATCTGTGGCCTTCTTGTAAATATCTAGTGCCCTAATAGCATCGTGTCGCTCCATCTCGAAATACTGTAACAAAATATATTTTCTGTCTTGACAAATTGTAAAAACTCAATTGCATTTATGGGAATGAAGGTTGTATTGAACAATTTGACCAAAAACTATCTAACGTCAAAATCACCTTGTCTACCAAGTTGAGAATTCCATCAGTAATTGCAATATAGAGCTTAATACTTTCACCTGCAACCTAAAAGAAAACTCCATAAAAGATGGTAGGATTAAACAACAAAATGCCACAAGCAATAGAAGTAGTTAATTTTAGACATTTTCTTACAATTGCAAGGGCAAAATGAATCAAGCTGTTGTGTAGAGCCATTCCCTCTGGCTGCACAAATAGGAAGCATGGGTGTTCTTTTAGTATAGTAAATTTTATAAGTCAAGACCTCTGTTTTCAGTAATCCACCTTTTTTCACTGTAAAATCTGATGTCGAGTTAAGCAACTACTAGTGCAAAAGAAGGTAACCAAAAAGCCGTTGACAAAATGCATATATATACCTTGCAACCAAGAAGGCGAAAAAGCAGTTGTTGCATAGCAGGTAATTGTTCAAGCAAGTATGGGGTCTTAAGCTCTCCCGTTCTCTGTTCAAAAATTTTTCAGGAAAAAGAAAAATCAAGAAGTGAAATAAAGGTAAAGATGCACATAAACTGCAAATTGGGATTTCATAATACATACTGAGGGACTTTTCTGAATGTCGTATTTCAAGATAGAGTAACATTCAAGATGTTCTTCAAGATATAAAGCGTATGCACGAACCCAAGCAGAATACTCCCAGGCTGCTTAACATCAAAAAATCAATTCGTAGTCATTTCCTAACAAATTATCTATATATATAGAAGAAGTAAAAATACCATGTTGACTTGAATCATCCCTGAAATGAGATAAGTTGAGCATAAGTCGACAGCCTCTATATTTAATTAGCGCTTCATACAATGTTTGATCGACTTCTATAAATGCGCGGTGTATCACTAACAATGTTTTTAATGCGACCTGAATATAAATTACAGAATAACTTGAGCTGAAAGAAGTATTTATCCCAAGAAAATATTATTAGAATAAACTTGAATCAATAAAATACAAATCAAACTTTCGATCATCACTTCACTCTTCCTGTCAAGATGATCAGAAGATACATACTGTCCAGTTATGCGTTTTAGCAAGACGCTTGGTAAGACGTTGTATGCAGTAATTAACATCAGCTTGAGGACTCGAAGGTGAAAGTGCATTAAAAATAGCTGACGAAAACAAGAACATTTGATTTAGTTATAGGGTCATAAGAGGTAATATATTACTGCAAGAAAAATGCGATTTAGCTACCTATTTTAGCGACCCATTTGGGAGCAAAAATGAAGAACAGCAGACCAATGTAATTACGAGAAATTAGATAATTCAAGGAAAAAAATAGCAACCAATAAAACTATAATGCATTCACTAATTCACAAAATTTCAAGTAATCAAAGAAAGAGAGGTAAGAAGAGTTCCACTGACTCTGCATATGTTTCTCTTTTGCCAATATTTCATCATGGTTTGTGGCTTTGACAATTGCAACCTCAATCCCCTGGACAACATGACAATTAATTTTGAGCAATTTTGAACATCCAACAGGGAGATGTAACAAAGTGTATTATAATGAAATGCCCGTTTTAGTATGCATCTGATTATGTTCACCTTATGTTCACTATTTACTTTAGCCAATCCAAGATTAGTGGTGTCTTTCAAAACTCCAATAGCTCTTCTCAATGTCTGCTGAGTGCCACCACCAGCTGCCATTCTATTTCAAGAATTTATTCTTAATTCAAACCCAACAGAATGATATTCAACTCTTGAAGATTTTTAAGAATAAATGTCAGTAGTTACTGCAACAAATATAGACAGCGATTGGGACATGGTTAATTCAACTTAATCATTCCCTACTAATTTAGTATAACACATCTTAATGTTAATTCCATGCCATTGAAGCAAGATATTCAAATTTTAAACGAAATTGCAAACAAAATCTTTTTCGACCATATTTTATTTTCTTTCCCTCCCTTTGCTTCTAATTTCTTGGCCTTAATCATAATTTCTTCATTTTTCTTTTTATTTTTTTCAATGAATCTTGATTGCAATTGCAAGCACTCGCGGTACGTATTCAAAACTGAAATACCGGTGTTATATGACGAATTTGAACTAGGTTTTTTTTTTTTTTTTTTTTCTCATTTCTAGTCTCTTTAAAATGAGAGGAATAAGAAATAAAAAGGAAAAATAAATTCGAAAGCTACCATCCAAATTGCACAAGTCCGATGAAAGAAAAATTGGCGTCAACTCAGTAAAACCGTATATGTCTTCACAAATCTAGCTAATGCAACCGAAAAGATTAAATTTCTGTTAATAAATGTACAAAATGCATATATATTGGACGCATTAATGTCGTCATATATATTTATACACATATTTGAAACAGTGCGGTATAGATACGGACGAAATGTATGAAAAATGTACAAAAAGAAATGCATGAGGAAGCGACGAGATTACCTGAGGAGGCATACACTTGAATTGCCGCCAGCCGGAGCTGCTGTGGAAAGCGGAGTATAAAAGGCCGGGGAATGAACGGAAAGCGTGACAAAGCTTTGGAGACGTATGCTCGAAGATTTGATTATATAGGTTTGTTATTGATTAAGAGAGCTTCGCATGAGTTAGCGGTGGCTTTTAGCTTTGCTCTTAATTAATTAATTGGAAATTTATCTTTGCTAATTTTTCGTTTTTTTATAACCTTATCAAGTTGGCAGAATATTATCAGATTCTTCCAATTGATTGAGATTAATAATTTTTTCCCAAAAAAAAAAAAATTATAATAACGTATCTATGTGTTTTAATTTATTTTTTAGATTTCCATAAACAATAAATCAAAGTGATGAAACAGAAAACGGTTTGGATTGACCCACCTAAATCTAAATTGTATATTTTCATTTATCTAATATATAAATATAAAAAAAATTTGTGATAAAAAAGTTAGTTATTTTTTTACTAAAAAGTCAACGAGACTTCAGTCTAACTAATTAGTTTTTTTTATTTTTTTTTAATAAATTCTAACTAATACTTAAGCTCTGCGACTCATAAGGTTTTAGATTCGATTTTGAGTTTAGGAATTGTATCTGTAATTCCTTTTATTTATGAATTTAAGCTGTATAGTTTGAATTAAAAAAAATAATCTTTATTTGACAAATTAACCAACCTAAAATAAGTGACTAATAAAAGATATAGTTTTGATAATGTTTTAAAACATTATTTAAGTTTGAGTTTATTAACACATTCATTTTAGTCCCTTTCATATTTTATTTATATGTTGAATAAGATATTAACTTCCGTTTTTTCGAAAAAAAAAAATTAACTTTCTTAAGGCTAATAATTTATTTTGGAATAAATACATTTAAGTCCCTAACTTATATGCTAATTAGCACATTTTTCCTTTTGTTTGTAAGAAATTACCATAACATCTTTAACTTTTACTTTTCACAATAATCCAATTTTCTGACATGGTCAGACAATTCTGGCTCAAATGGCTAGCTGTATCTAATGATATCTAAATTCAACAAAATTGTTAAGAAAAAGGAACACCTGCCGGATGGCATTATAATTTTCATTACAACCAAGCTGCTAGAATTTTATTTTACAAATCATATATTAAATTTTATTCAGGAATTTTGGCACAAAAACTGCTATCAGATTGGTGAACTCCCAATTGTATAACCTATTTGATTTTCCCAACAACAATGGGCTACTGCAGCTGATGATATTTGATCCCTTCTGCACCTACGCCACGCTGGCATTAACATCGTCCTGCGAGAGTTGCTTTTCAGCTATTGTGGCAGCATGCTGTTCCAAGTATTCTTTGCTGTTCATTTCTGTCAATCTGCATGCATTAACAATTTTCAATTAACATTTTCCATCAGACACTTGGGTTCACCAATTTAACAATAAATATAAGAATCATTAAAGAAAATGCAAACAATGCAGGATGATCTTTACTGTGTCATTTCTTTTTTTATCAAATAAAAAGCACGTATTTATTATTTCATACGTGATGAAAAATTAGCTGAAATAAAATCTTGACATTTCCACTAAAGAAACAAGTTTCTGATAAGTATTTGTTCATTGTGTATCAGATTGATGAGTGAGTATCCACACGTGCGTAATGAGACCAGTAGAGAAAAGAGTTAAAGATTAGCATGCCTTCATTAGAACTATGAATCATCATTTATAAATTGCATAGTAAAAAAGTCGGATGTATTATAACATTCGGATTTACCGACTAATGGTGCGGTCTTTTGCGAATCCTAGTTCATTGTCTACACAGAGATCAGAATCGTCATTTCTCCTTGATCTTGTAGAGGTCCTAGGCGCTATATGCTGGGCATCAGAAATCGTAACTACCCTTGTAAAAAGTTCTAGAGGACTACCCTGAGCTGTACACATTAGTCTGGCCTTGTTTTCGTACATCACCTGTAATCAAAACGGGCAAAACCATTTAGGGAGAAAAATATAAAAGATTCTTGTGAAAGCAAGAGGGAAAAAAAAAAAAGAGCAGAAAACAGAATTTGTGAAATATAAAAAAGAAAAAGGTTATACAACTGAGTTTATATCTCAAGATCAGGTTATAGCTTTCTAAGTGCTGAATAATATGAGAAATTAGATTTACAATGTGATTTCTCCAAAGCTTTTATGAAAAATCTATTCGGTCATCTTTGCATGACCATTGCTGGCAGAAACCGCAATTATAAAACCATAATCATTACGGTAGTAAAAATTGCAGTAACATTTCCTAAATGGCTAAACTCTTGTAAGAAATCATTTAAAAAAAAAAAAACAGCAGCAATGACAATAAAAATAACGATCAATTAATATATAAATAAATTTATAGTCCTAAATGCCATAAATCATAGAGAGATTCAGCAAGAACAAATCAAACTGTAGCTTCACATCAATAAAAACACATAACTTGCTCCTAAATGCCATAAATCATAGAGATATCCAGCAAGAACAAACCAAAGTGTAGCTTTAGATGAACAAAAACATATAACTTGGCTCAAATATGAAAAACCAATATTAGCATTTTAGATTCAAGACAGATAAAACCAATTAGGGAAAAAAAAGTGCATACGTCAACTAAAGTGACAAACCGATAAGCTGCTGTCCGATTATGAAGTCCAAAGATTGGGACACCTTCCAATGCTAGTGTATGAAAGTTCTCTGTAAAAGAAGGGTTCCTGTAAGGATTCACCCTGGAGATTTGCTTAACAATTATAAGGTATGTACCAAAGGAAACACAATTTAGACAAGAACCACTTAGAGGATGAAAGATACCAACCACTTGCGAAGCCACTAATGTTCAAAAATCAGATACTCAAAGGGGAATAAAACCCCATACTTTGTGCACATGCAGGAGGAAACAAATCAAGTATACGTTCAAAGAAAAAAGAAAACAAATAAACGTGATTTGTTGCTTCTCTTCTCTTTATTGAGGAATATAGTCAGCTCTGTAATCCAATTATCATCCAGTATATATTTACAATCTGCAATGTCAAACTGAACAAAATTTGACAGAGCTATGTTCCAGCGATTGATTGTCTACATGAATAATATGCATGTCAAAAATCCATTCAGCTGGGCATTACTCACTGCATAATCCAAAATAATCTGCAGCGCCGAGAGGTTTATCACACAATTCCTCAAAGGAAAAATATGCACATCCATTAGCACCCAGTGGAACCTGGACAAAATTAGAAACCAAGGATTTTAAATTCAAATTACTAGACAGTGCATTATACTCTTAAGCAGAATGCAAAACAGCACACCTGCAATGTCCTTCCCATGACTACTTCCACCTCTTGGGGACCAGCTGTTTGCTCACCAATCAGTTCTTGAAACTTTTCCTTAAGAATGCCTGATAAATCATTGCCAATAAAGTAGAAACCTTGTTGCGCCTGCAGGCCAAATGTATCATTTACATCTAGGATATTATGATAAATGTAATAATTAAGAGCTAGAATGCAGAAATGAACTTTTTACTAATCACAGAGAGATTGTGAACACTTTACCGAAGTCATTTTCCGATAGTCTACTGCTGATCCAATTTCATGAACCACACACCTTTCCTAGAACAATACAATCTAGACATTAATTTTATTTCCCTATGACATCATAAATATGTAACAACTCTTAGAAAGGCTTGACCCGTCTAACAACTGCAGAATATGTCTATATATGTACCTTCAAAGTTGCAATGAAGGGTAGAAAAAGATCCCTCTGTAATCCACGTTCGTAAAGATTATCTGGAGCACGATTTGAAGTGGCAACGAGAATCTACACTTGCCTCCATCATGCATAAGATTATGAGTTCTAAGTTCCATGTTAAATATCATCTGAGACCATAGATGTGAAATCACAATGTAATGATTTTATACAGAACACAAACTTACAACGCCATTGCTGAATAGATGTCCAAATAGACGGTTCAGTATCAATGCATCAGCAACGTCAGTCACCTATAAAAGATCAGTGAAGCCTATAACCATATTGCCAGAACAGTATAGAATATCACATTTGACCAGCAAGTGCAAGCATCTAATATTTTAAGTGGAATACCATGAATTCATCTAGACATAATAAAATCGCCTCATCAGATATTTCTCCTGCAACAACTTCCAGTGGATCTGCCACACCCTTGTGCCTCTGCAAGGATTCAGTATTTAACACAACTCAATTTAGTACATGCATATTCATCTCAAAAAGCAGAGAACAGCCTATTCATAGTATAAATGCTCAATCTTTTTCCTCCTTCATGCCTGATTCGTAACATGCGTGGCTCTAAGTGATTGACAAGGAAAAAGACAGAAAAGCAGAAAAAGAAAAATACTAGCCATTAATCTGAAACTTTATAGGTAAGAGAATATTTGTCTAGAAAGCCTATGAACATTAACAATCTAGAGAGAAGTATATAGATACCTAACTCCACTGAGAAAAACTTGAATAAAAGTTTAAGAATATAGCTTGAAGAAACACATAGTGAGTTAGATTCTTACTTGTAAGCGGCTATGAACATTCAACATAAAGTCATGAAAATGGATTCTCTTTTTCCTCCAATTGCAGGGCCTGAGGAAGATATACAAATACAATCATCAATGCAAGACTAAATTATTCTTTTCCTTCAACATTGTGCTTCTATTTATGTTTCCTAATAAATCAAAACTACATGATAAGCTTACAATTGATCAAAGAATAAGTCCATCAACATAGTCTTCCCAGTACCCACTCCTCCATAAAGATATAGTCCTTTGACTGGTGAATATGAAGATTGTGGCATGAAACGGGTCCACAACCACCTACTCCTGAAGATTTAAAGGGAAAAAGAGAACGAAAAAGAAAAAGATAAAAAAAGGTTTCCGATAACTGGCAAAATGGCATGTGAAATTAAAAAAACATTCTACAATGAAAAACAAATCAGTAAAATTTCATAACAGAAATAAGAATTGTTTGATCCCCTTTACAAGAACGTTTTGGAAATGGAGAAGTAAAAACACAAAGAAGAAATGGAATATCTACCTTCCAGATTTGTCTGAAGCAGTGTAACGATCCAACTTGCAGGCATCAGCTGACTCAACAAGCTCATCATAAAGCCTTTGAAGTTCTCGTAATGTGCCTACCTGCAGAAATCATGGCTGGAAAATGTCTCAGCAAGACAATTTAAATGCCCGTAAAACTGAAGTGATAAAAATCATGTAAATAAGATATAAATTTCAAAATATTGTAATATGAATGTCACAAGAAATACAAGTTATTTCATACTGTGTGCTGTTGTTTCTCACAAGTGTTTGTTTGACAACCAAAAAGGATAAATACACAAAGAAGCTCAAGATTCAACATATCGAACAATTCTTTCACAATTTCCAGAAAACAAACAGCAAAATAAAAATCATCCAGATTAAATATGCATAAATTAGCCAATGCAAATTTAACAATTTTACATCTAGAAAATTAAAGTTAATCATCACACCTGACAGTTATCACCATCTAAAAGCTCGCCCGTAGCAATTCTTCTTTCATACTCTACAAGTGGCCCTGCAACATTCACCTCTGCAATTGAAAAACAATGAGAAATGCTTTCAAATTCTTTTTTCCCCTATATTTCACAAACCAAAACCTACAACAAGGGAAGGAATGCAACCTCCATTAGAAAGTTTATCAACATCCGTTGATAGAGCTCTTGAGATGATAAAATTGGGGCACAGAAATCTATCAGAATCAGCATTGTTATTAATTCTACAAACAGAACTGCTACAATTGGTATTTATCAAAACCGTTTGTTCCCTTTTCACCAAATTAACAGCACAATTGTATTCTTGGTATTGAAAAGCTGATAGAAATTGACGAGCAGATCGAACACTTCTTCTCATTTTTCAGTTCAAAAGCTAATTTTTCTATAAAAAAAATTCCAATCCTTTCCACTCGCTCTCAGACTACCCCCAAAAAACAGAGTCCTGAAATTTCACAAAATAAATAAATTAAGCAAATAAGAACAGATAGTTCATTTAATTAAAATATAAATATCCGAATGCATAAATACATAATTCGGATTCTCATTTTTTCACACTTCCACTGTAGCAACTTTTAGAAAAGATACATCAGGAGAAAAAAAAAAAAAGCAGCAATAAATAGAGGTCATATCAGTGGTGACAAGTCAAAGGTAACAAAACAAGATACGGTAAACTTCAAATTCCATTAACAGAGCTATTAATTACTTCATAAAATTAAATACACATAAAGTAAAATAAGATTACAGAATTCAAATCCTAATTATTCAAAAAAACAGATAAATTAATGGAATGATTTTTGTAAATCGATCGTCTTAAAACATATAAAATTAAAAAAAAATAGAAAAAAAGGCAGGAAACGAGCAAGTCTTTACCTGAGTTGCAGAGGATTGTTCGTAGAAGACCAACCGATCCTTTAAAAGGAAGACGACGGAGATGAGAAATGATAAGGTGGGAAAAGATCGAGTCAAAGACAAATGTAACAACGAAGAAATTAAATACGAAGGAAATAAATAAATTGATAAATAATTTAGGCTTGGCTGCTGCGTTGTTGTTGGGGAGGAGGACCGAGAAGAGAAAAGCTTGAAGTTCTCGAGCGAAGAGAAAAGGAGAGATTGGTCTTAAGAGACAGCTCCGATTATATTTGAGGTTGATCTCCGCGTCACTTTTCCACGTTGTTTATGTGCTATCTGCCTCGTTTCCGCAAATTAGATTATTATTATTAACGTACTCTCTTTTTTTAAGTAAAATTATTAATTTGCTAAAAATAGAATCGGATTTTCTTAATTTTTAATTTTATAATAAGCATCTTATCTCATAGTAAATTTTTAAAATAAATTATTAATTTTGCTAATAATATATTAAATTAATTAATTAACCTTTCTCTTTCAATTCCCTCCTCTTTTACCTGTCTATTATCATTAGAGGCGGATGCAGGATGAAGAACTTTTCTTTCGCCCTCTTAATGTTGATTTTTCTTTTTTTATAATGACCTAATATTGATTCTTGGTTCTATTACTCATTGTTATACACACTTATTAATTATTGATAGGCTATGTCTTTACTCAAAATAATTTTAAAAATTTTACCTACAAATTGTACAAAAAAAAATTTCCTTTGATTCGACCTTTCTAATTTTAAAAGATCTTTTTAGCCCTCTAGGTTTGGAGTCTAGCTCTGCCCTTGTGTGCCTCCTTCGCAGTGAGCAACGGTCTGGTCAGGTTTTGACCCGTTCCGTTCCGACCCCAAATACTTTAATCCGAAATGAAGAGAAATGGCTTCACTAATTCCATTGCTTTAAAATTTTGAATTAAACAACGAATTTAACCTGAATAAAAAATATAAATCTCTCAAATTATTTAATTTTAAAAAACTCATTATAACCTTGTATTTTTTCTGGTTCGATTTGAATTTTCGAATTGGTTCGGATTTTGTGCAGCCCTATCCGTCCCTCGCTACTAACTAGTAAATATTTTTCTTTTTTCTTATATTTTTTAAGTATTTATATTTTTTATTCCCGTTCTTGAAAGTGCAATAAATTTTCTATTTATTCTTTTTTACAATATTCTTGACAATCAAACAACTGAAAAATAAATTCAAAATTAGTGAAAAATTGTTTTGTCGGTGTAGATATATTTCAGAGAAATAAATGCAAAATTATAGAGTTTGGAATTCTTCATTAAGATACAAATTACGATAGACGAGAGATTTTCTTTTATGGAAAAATGGATGAGAGAATTTAAAGGATATAAAATTAGCAGATTGTATAAAATAATTATGTATATTGTTAATTTATGTGTTGGAATTTTTAAGTAATTATGTATAAAATTAGCAGATTGTATAAAAAAAAGTGTTTTTCCCTATATATCAAATTAATAAGTAATTTTCAGTCAAAAATTATCATAACTTATTTTCCGAATGAAAGGAAACCGGACTGGGTCCCCACTCCAACAGATGCCGTACCATAGACCGATCGCCACACAAAAATGACATATTTTGCCGTCGTGTCGCGTGTGTGGATCCCACCACAATCCAATCGGACATCAGCTGTAGCGACTAGTGAGTAGTGAGTAACAGTTGGGCTCGCGTGGTCCTGGTCAATGGCTGATGACGGCGGATACATGATTTAACTCTTACATTTTCATTAAAAATATTATTGTTGTTATTTTTAAAATAATTTTGTGACGGTTTAAATTTCACTTTTTCTATATATATAGCTTGAAATTGATTCACATTTTAATTTATGATAGATGAAAATATTTAACTTATCAAAAATGAAATTCAAAGAGCCATAGAGTTAAAAAGTAAAATTTAAAAGATTAAAAGTCATTTTTACTTTTTTTTTAACAGCTTTGTTTTTACAATTCAGAAGGCAAACATTTTTTTTATGGTCAATAGTTCAATTATGTATTTTTTTTAACCATAAAATTAATTGAGGAGAAAATTTATTTGTTTAAAGTTGTTAATTTTTTCTATTTATTAGATATTTAAAACTCATATTTTGTATTTATACTTTATTTTATTTTTTGCTCTCCAAAATTCTATAAATTATTTTCATTTTTTTCTTTTCTCCATCATCAGTTTCATTTTCCACTTATTTAAACCCAAAATGTTTATTTTTAACCTTCCTAATTCAATGGATTTTTTTTATTTTTTACCTCCAGTTTTTTCATTATTTTATTTTCAAACCTTTAAACTCTTTATTATTGTACTCTCAACTGTATAAATATTATTTATATTTTTTTCAAATTACTCACTTATCTTTTATAATATATCTATATATTTAAATTAATCATATTCAAAATATTTTTTATTTTTTGCTTTTGTATTTTAATTTTAATTTTTTTATTAGTCATGCCCAATAATTTTTATTTTATTCATAGATACTCTATCCTCTCCATAACAAATTCATTATTGTTATCACAAATATTAATCAATTATTTAATATTTTAATTGCTTATTGTTGCATTAAAAAATAAATTTTGATTAGTTTCAAAAATAATTTTGCTTATTGTACATACATGATACATACCCTTTCGTGATTAATCAGCTAACCCTAGAGTTTGACGTGGACGCAATATGCAAATTTGTTGCAAGATGCAACAGAAAGCTTCCGAAACCACGTGTAATCGAATGTTGCCTTAACCGAGTTGAGAAAAATAAATGGCGTCCACATCACCATAACCTCAAAATTTTGGGGGACCATTTCACATATGAAGTGGATCATTGGATATATGTTTTCGTTTGCTTTGTATATATATACACTTGTTTGTTCTCCTTTTTTATTTTTTGTGGCCAGAATAAAAGCGAAGGTGATAACATTATGGATTAAAAATAGACATAGATTGATTAATTAATAAAATAAATTAATCATCTGCAGATGTCATATGATATTTAAAAATAAAAAATTATTTTTATTATAACAAATAATCATTTTCAAGAATCTAAATATTCAAATATACTATATTACTAATTTCCTAAAAAAATAAAATAAAAGATAATTTTTCCTAGATTATTACAAAAGGTCAATATATTATGCATATATAAATCAAGTTTAAAATTTTTTATTTTATAAAAATATTTTAATAGTTTTTAAAATAAATTTTATAAATATAAGTTATTATTAAATTTATTTTGAGTAAATAATTTAAAATGTGGACATAAATCCTATAAACATTAAAAATTTTAAAAAAAACTCATTAAAGTTTTTCTATACTTGAAATAAGTCAAAAAATATTATCACTAAGAAAATGTAAGTATCAGTTTATCATAAAATTCATTAATTTATAAGCAGCACGCTCCAATGTCTTATTAATTTCGATTCATACGTAAATATAATTAATTATTTTTTAAAATTAAATTCATACATAAATATGATTTGAGATTATACAAATAATTATTTTTTAAAATGCCTAAGTATTTCAAAATAGAGTTTGTATTATTTTATTATTAGGCTTGCGTCCGAAATGGGAGAATCTTCAAACTATATTCCTTACAAGAGGAGTTGGCCATTTTTTAAAACTTTTTTATGCAAGATTAGAGGCTCCGACAATGAGGAAGTAGCATGTTTCTCGACTTAATTAATTAATCTCTAACCCAATATTAAAAAGATGCCCTAAGAACGAGATTAATGTTTAAGCATTTCCCAACTCCAATAAATAATCCCAATAACCTGGACTCAAAATTTTCACGTGCTAACTTTTGTATTGTAGTTTTATAAGCACCACGCTTTGATGTCTCACATGTTAGCTTGGATCCGTAGAATCAAGTTGGGAGATTTAATTAATTAATTAATTAAAATAATTATTAATCTTTTCTACTATAAATATAAATCATTTTAAAATTTTATAAAATAATTAAAAAATACTTAATTTTTCATCATTATAATTTAACTAATTTACTATTTATCTCCCATCATTAATAGTTAATATATTTATTTAATATATATGAGGATAAGGATGAAATTGTAGAAGTTAAATTAATTACTCCTCAATATTTCAACAAATTATATGTATGGAGAAAAAAAAAAAAAAACTCTCCAATAGTTTATAAATATATACTAATGATTATATATATTTAATCAATAACGAAAATTAAAGATATGTCGTACAAAATGTAATGTATATTTACATACAACTATTCGATATAAAAAAATGAATGAATTAAGATTAATTTAAATGCTTAAATGAAAAATTCAAAATTAATAGATACTTATAATACAAAAGTAAAATGAACTCACACAAGACGCGAACCAACCTCCAGTTCTTTAAATATCAAATGACATGCGATTATTAGCCGAGCCTAATTCAACAATTTGGGCTTCATTAACACAGATAGGGTTGCAAATGATTGGGCTTCTAGCCTATCTTCTAAGGCCCAAGATCTAAACAGTCCATGAAGTATAAGAGGGTATATTGGGAAGTTCGTATCCCTTTAGCGGTTGGACGGTAAATTGGTCAAAATGATCGTCTGTGTTTCCTGATCTATTATTATACACTGGCTATTCCTTTTTAGCTGATTTATTGTGTCGATTAGCTCATAATTTCGTCTAGAAAAACAGTAATAAACTGATTCTACTTCGATAGGGTTTAACAGACCAAACATATTGGTGCAAATAGAGAAAGAAATGGCAAATCAAGGAGCCAAAAAACGCAAGGAAGAGAACGCACGCCATATGGCAAAGCTACGCCACCTAATTATCGCCTGCAATGTATGATTTCTCATCTTTATCAATAACTTTACTTCATATTTGACTTGAAAATTTCTCCGGGTTTCTCTTTTATGTATTGAAATGGTTGCTCCGATATTTGTTAAATTTTTAGGTTATATATGTATTGGTGAGGATGCTGATTTTTCACGCCAGTTTCACTTGGAAACATTGGATAGGTCTGGTTTTGACCTCGCTGGCTTATTTTCTTCCCTATCAACAACTTGCTGCAATGGCGAAACCCGCATATGGAGATGATGGGGAACTTCTTGATGGTGGATTTGATATGAGCACTGGTGGAATTTGTGGGTAGGTATTTTTCTGTTTTCATTTTTTTATTAGTTTCAATTTTAATGCATGGTTATTGGTATTTATTCTATTGTACTAGTAGGGCCTCGCTTATAACTTGTTTGTTAATGAAGCTATTGGAATTAGGCAATTAGCCATTAGAATTTTCAATAACAGTTGTTAGGATGTACTCTTAAGTTTATAACACTGAGTTTATGAGTTTATAAATTCAGGTTCACATATTATTTTCTTAGAATATTTATCTGCTAGAATTCCTCATTTGCCTGTTGGCTGTGGTGCAAAAGGACACCTAGCTGATATGATAATCAAATTTGGTAATTGAGATCAAGAATTGTACATGAAGGAGGATTTATAAAACATATTAAGAACAAGTTGATCACAATAAAGGGGATATGCTATCCTCATCTAAGATAAGTATGTGGATAATCAATAAAGAGGATGGAAATGCTCTTCCATTCCTCTATGCCACCCATGTGATTAAATTTATCTGTATTTCTTATTGTGTGTAGCAACGAAGGTTTGTTTTATGGACCACCATTGGTAGCAAGTGAACATATATAAAGACTCGGGACTGTTCTTACCTAATTAGTATACAAAGGGGAATGGCTTCATTTTGGACTTTATGCCAGAATAAGCTGACGATAGTTTATTCTCATTTTTTTTTATTTTTGGTGTAAATTTCTAGTTTTTGGCATGTGGTATAATAAATAATATTGTCGTCTCACTGCTGGTAATTTTTTGTAGCTATCTGCATGATGTTATCTACATTACAAGCTTCGTGCAAATCACATCCATCATCTCTGGAAAATTTTGGTACACATACCTGGTGGTAAGATCCCATAGCTTAATCCTTTTGTAAAATTGCATCTAGATGTAGAGGGCAACGACCATAGCATGCTTTGTAAATTACACCTTATAGGCTAGTAAAGTACAAAACTGTGTACCAATTTGTTTGCGAAAGAGTTAATGGTGCCCACAGTATGTATGCTTCTGCTAGAGGATTCGACTCTCCTTTATTCCAATTGGAAAAACGATAGTTCTTGTTTGTTTCTATATGCTTCTAAGATATATTAAATGAACCTGAAAATATGTTGTACTTCTGGAACACTCATAGGTTCTCTTGGTCATATTTCAAATGCTTGCTCCTTATGTGTGCATCTGTCTAAAGCATAGCATTAACATAAGGATATATGTAGTAATTAATGGGTTTTCTATATGAAATATTACAATTATAAATGCTGTATAGGCTTGAGGAAAAAGCAGTTATACAGTTTGGTAAGGGATATTCAGATTAGCAAGCTTTAGCATATTAGTGAAGGAAACCATCGACTTCTTTTAATGAAATTTGGATCTTTGCTTCCATACTGGGAGAGTGACAGAAAATGAATATGTATGTGTACTGGCACAAATAAATGTACAAGTTAATGACTTTTCTGGATCAATTTATATATGTGTTTATAGAATTATTTAGATTGGCAATGTCCAAGGTCATGCTATATGTCTATACGTAGAAATCATAATGTATATCTTCACTTAGAAGAAAAATATCTAATAAACTATTTCCTTTATTCCAAAATAATAGTCCATGTTAATTGTCTAAATATTTATTTTAGTAAATCAACAAGTCAAAAGGTTATTTTGTCAATAATACCCTTCAAATAGTTTGCCTTGATTTCTATACCACTATAGACTAAAGGATAAAATTAGTAAACTAACAAAACATAATTCATTGAAAAGCATTTTCCTAATCTCTGTGTGAAAGTCAAACTAGATTATAATTTGGGAAAGAAGGATTATATTCCATGAAAGAGCCAAGTTGGAGTTGGTGAACTGTAAAATATTTGCTTGAATCTGATGTTTATCAGCAATAACTATTAATTGGTAGGTTAATAAAGCATTTAAATAGAGAGGTTTTGCTTGATGTAATTATTGAGACATTTGTTCTACATTTGGATTGCCTTCCTAACAAATAGCATATACGGGAGCACTTAGCATGATATTTTACACATGGTGGAGTTACTCTTCCTTAATGGCTTTCAGATACCAGCATTTGGAGCATACAAATCTTTTGGATTCATTAGAGGATTTTTGTCACAAGGCTCTGAGGTACATTTTCTTCTCCAGTTCTAATCATGTTTAAAGGCAATAAAAGCATTTTCGTAATCTAATCTATTATTCGCTGTTAACCAGGGAGATATGGAGGATGAAAAGACTCGCAAAAAGAGGGAGAAACTGGAGAAGAAAGCTTCACGAGCCAAGTTTGTGAAGACAAGAAATAGATAAGTCATTGTATTGAAATGAGTATACCAACCCTTAGGAGTAGTTACTTTTTAAGTGACGCAATTTCCTTGCCACCTTTTGATAAGTACAAGTCGAAGTTAAAAAAAGAAAGGTATTGATCAAGGAAAACTCTCCAATGCATAATTTTTCAGTTTTGTGCCATTGATTATTGTTGTTGTAATACCATGACTACTGGAAGCTAGAGCAAGAGCTATTTCTGAGCAATGATTTGCGAACATCACAAATAATAGAACAAAAGACCTGCAAACCAATGTAAGCATTTATATTCTGTGTGATTTTTGAAGCCTGTGATGACAGATTCAGTCAACTAGGAGTTCACAATCAATCCTCTGGAAGAATAACTCAAGCTTATCAAGATCATAACCCATGTTATGGTATTGCTGAGCCATTAACCCAATTACGGAAAAATCTGTGAAATTATTGCTGTAGGTGCTGGCTTGTCTCATGGCCATGCAAAGTACGTCTGGTGTGGCTTGATAGAACATGCTTTCACTGTCCAACTCTAAATCTGCTCCTCCTGCAAAGTGAAATGTCACCACAGGAAAGCCCGTAAGGTCCTGGTCCACTCTTCCCTTGTAACAAAGAAATGACTCTCTCCAAAATGTTACAAGGACTTCATCCAAAAGACTCTGAACTTCATCCTCAAGCGCTCTATATAAATTTTTGGCCAACCAGGTTAGTGCAGTTCCAGAATCAATTATTACAGTTTGTCCTTTCCTTTTATTTCTAAATGCAGTAGAACCTATGTTGAGCCTTTTTTCCCCAACACTAATGCCTTCCAGAGTAACATAGTAATGGCCGGCAACAACTTCTAAAGGTGTTGAAGAGCCTTCAATATTTGCACCATCGCCGATGACCAACTGGTTATATTTATAGTGAGAATCAGCAATGTTGCCTATGCAATAAGAAAACTTAGAACCCATTTGAGTTACAAAAGATGTGATTCCATTGCCTAGACCAAATATGCCGGTGAAACGCCTGTCTCTATAGTTGCCATTCTCGTGGCTGCATCCGAATACCACATGAGGCACAGCATTTGTGCTTTCATCTGAGTTGTGAATGATGATTTGTTCAGTGGCAAGAACTCCTACTGACGGCAGATTTCCTACGTAAGTTTGGGTGTACATGCACTGATTCAACCAGTTGCATTTGCTGCCTGGGGCATGGCGGCACACGGTGCCCCTGCATGACAAGGTAGCATATGTAGAAGATTTGGAGGGGTCTAGTAATGAACCAGTCTGTTGTAAACAACGTTTGCATGGTGCACATTGTACCCATAAGAGACTACTGCCTGTGTCCATTATTGCAAATTGTGGAACAGGTGGTTGTCCGATGGAGAAACTCACCATGAACAATGGTTCAAAGGCACTAGGAACGAGATTTAGCTGAAGATCATTCCTGCAATTATTTCTTGCAATCTGTGCATACAAGTAGGCAATCCAGGCAGTTGAGGCTTTCATAGTTCGTTCTGTTCGGTCTGCAATAGTGTCATTTGGGTTGTAATAGGGAGAGAGAATGGAATCGCGGTGAATCAATTTAGTGACCGATCGTTTAGGTCGGAAAGTGGAGGCTTCAATGGTTTTTGCGGAGGTAGCCAAAATCAGGAGTAGCAATGAAAATAATCCACATGCAATAGCCATTAAAGATAGAGAAATGAGAATCTGTTCTCGCTTTATATCATTCAACAATGTGTCTGAAAAGGGCCGCAGATGTACGAGAAATAGATAAGTAGGATATAGAAAAGGCCATTTGTCAATTATGTCTAGATTGAATTGTCTTGGCAGTTGGAAGGGTAAAAGCTTGTTCTAGTTATGCTTCATATATATATGTATTTGGGTTACGAAAGGGTTCATATTGCAATATATTAGAAGAAAGAGAGAAGGAATGAAAAGGTCATGGTTACTAGTAAAAATGAAATCAAGGAAAGCGTTTTAGGATTATAGGCTTAATATTCAAGGAGTGAATTAAATTCAAATCAAACGATAATTGAATGAAAAATCCAATAACAATCGGTATATGACGTTTATAAATTCCATGTGGCTCTTTTTCTGTCAATTATGGGAAACTCATTGTCTTCTCTTAAATATTTCTATATGATCAATAATTAATTGCAGTCCTAAATTCAATGCTATAAAAATTGTCCGTTATCTAATTGTTAGTGGAGCACCTATAATTGTTGAAAAATAGTTTCAGTCGTGTGTAAGTGGAAACACAAATAAAAGCACAAAGGGAACTTTTTTCCTTTTGTTCCAAAAGTTTTTGGATTTCAAATTGATTTTTTCAAAAGCTGCTTTTTCATTTTTCCTTTCTATATGTTTTTGAAAATTTTACTAAACCTTAAATATACAAATCTCTTTTAACAAAAAATAACTATTTTTTAAAAGGAAAAAATAACTATTATTATAATTCGAGTATTTAGGAGAAAAAAATAATAATTGAAGTCTAAATTAGGTTGTAATTTAGATTTATTTTGTGCACGTGAACTACAGACTAAAATTTATGGATAAATATTTGAAATTTTAATATTTTTCAATGTAAAGTAATAATTCTTATATGCATTCACGGGCTACAAGTCAATTAACCTATGTCAAACTGATATACTACGGATCCTCCACCCACTGCAGAGAGGATCTAGAGATAGCCCCCAAAATTGAAATTATAATATCCTGTCTGTACACACTACTTTCCTGCCAAACAAATAATGTCAAGTTGCATGAAAATTCCAACTTTTAAACAATTATTTTCTCTGTTTCTGTTACATTTCTCTTAATATGCCTAATTAATAAATATTCCTCAATTCTATCCATTATCTTCTCATGTGATCTTTAATCTTTTATTTCATAGATCTTACTTCAATTTCTCCATGAACAACAACCTATTACATCCTTCCTCATCTCGTTGCATCTATGTGTATGTTCTTCTCTCTTTCTTTACCTCTGCTATCTTTGCTTCTACCAGCAATGAGACTGACCACGAAGCCTTATTTCAATTCAAAGCCAAAATAACTCAAGACCCATTTCAGGTTTTAAGCTCATGGAATCATACAATCCATTTCTGTCAATGGCAAGGCATAACCTGTGGTCGGTCACACCGGCGAGTCACGGAATTAAACCTGCAGTCCTTGGCACTTGCTGGCTCTATATCATCTAACATTGGCAACTTGACCTTTTTGAAGATACTGAATTTACAAAACAACAGCTTCAGCTATCAAATCCCGGAGCAGATTACTCGCTTGAGAAGACTGGAAGAACTCAGACTGAATAACAATTCGATAAGTGGAAAAATTCCTAGTAATATATCAAGTTGTTCAAATCTCATTATTATTCGATTAGGTAATAACAAGTTGAAAGGAGATATTCCTGAAAAATTGGGTTCGTTATCGAAACTCCAAGTTCTTTCCTTATTTGAAAACAATCTATCAGGAATTATCCCTTCTTCACTTGGAAATTTGTCGCAGCTTCTGATACTCTCCTTAGCTGTCAATGGCTTGGCAGGAACCATACCTTACCCTTTAGGCCAGTTAACCGGTCTTCAGTTCTTGAGTCTTCGATCAAATAGGCTTTCAGGTACCGTCCCTTCATCAATCTTTAATCTTTCCTCTATAACAGAATTAGACATAGGAAATAATCATTTCCATGGAAATCTTCCTTCAGAATTAGGCTTTTCACTTCATAAGATTAGATTTTTTGCTATTAGTTCTAATGAGTTCACTGGACAAATTCCTTCTTCCTTTTCTAATGCCACTAATTTGCGGCTACTTTCTTTGCTAAAAAACAAGCTTACTGGACAAGTTCCTTCTCTAGCAAAGTTGAATAAACTTCGTGCTTTTTCTGTTACTTCAAACTATCTGGGACATGGGAATTCTGATGACTTGAGTTTCCTTTACTCTCTTCTCAATGCCACTGTGCTAGAAGAATTGGGCATTAATGGAAATAACTTTGGAGGAAAGATACCTGAAACCATTGGTAACCTTTCGACTAGTTTGGTGATATTTTTACTTGATAACAATCAAATAATTGGAAATATTCCATCTGACATAGGCAATCTTGTAAGCCTGCAGGATTTTGAGGTGTGGAATAACAAACTTTCAGGTTTTATTCCTGATAGTATTGGAAAGCTTCGAAATCTAGTTGTATTTGCTTTGAACAATAACATGTTTTCAGGAGAAATTCCATCCTCTATCGGTAACTTAACAAATTTAATTCAATTCCTTGCTTTTGAAAACAACCTTTCAGGTAATATTCCATCAAATATTGGCAAATGTGAAAACTTGCTTGGATTAGATCTTTCTCAAAACAAATTAAGTGGTTCCATACCTTCACAAGTCCTAAATATTTCTTCATTGTCTGTTTATCTTGATTTATCTCAAAATAACTTTACTGGTAATTTACCTGTTGAAGTTGGAAACCTGAAAAACCTTGGTGAATTTGATGTTTCGGAGAATAAGTTATCTGGTGAGATTCCTAGTAGTCTTGGCAGTTGCATAAGTATGGAAACACTTGACTTGAGTGGAAACAATTTCCAAGGGTCAATACCTGCAGCTATGAGTTCATTAAAGTCTCTTCAAGCTCTGGATTTATCTAAAAATAATTTGTCAGGTGAAATTCCAGAATTTCTGTCACACTGGAGAATGTTGCAATATTTGAATCTGTCCTACAACAATTTTGAGGGCATGGTGCCTGCTAAAGGGATTTTTGAGAATGCAAGTGCTACTTCAGTTGAAGGAAATAATATGCTTTGTGGAGGCATACCTAAATTTCAGTTGCCCAAGTGCAATCCTTTAAGGCATAAGAAAAATCGATTCACTCCAAAATTGAAGTTACTTGTTGGTATTATTTCTGTGGTTTTAGGAGCCATATTGGTGTTTTCAGTTCTGTTTCTTTTCGGGTTTAAGCAAAAGATAAGAAAGGAACCTGCTGCTTCAAATAATTCAGAAAAGAAAATTTTGGAATTATCTTATCGAACTCTGCATAAATCTACGAATGGATTCTCTTCTGATAATTTGATTGGTATGGGTAATTTTGGTTCTGTTTATAAGGGAACACTTGATGGTGGAGCAACCTTAATTGCTGTCAAGGTGTTTAACCTTATGCGCCGCGGAGCTTTCAGGAGTTTTCTTGCAGAATGTGAAGCCTTAAGAAGTATTAGACACAGGAATCTTGTTAAAGTACTAACTGCTTGTTCGAGTGTGGATCACCATGGAAATGATTTTAAGGCTTTGGTTTATGAGTTTATGGTTAATGGAAGCTTAGATGACTGGTTGCATCCAACTGTTAGCACAAATGAAGAAAATGTGGCAACAAAGAAATTGAACATTCTTCAAAGACTAAATATTGCTATTGATGTTGCTTCTGCTCTTGATTATCTCCACAATAATTGCGAAACACCAATTGTTCATTGTGATTTAAAACCGAGCAATGTTCTTCTTGACAATGAACTTACAGGACATGTTAGTGATTTCGGGCTCGCTAGATTCCTTCCTCTTAAAGCAATCTATCACAATAGGGAATCAAGTTCTACTGAAGTAAGAGGAACAGTTGGGTATGCTCCTCCAGGTAATCTTGATTTTGTATAAATCTACTATGTTCTAATTAGTAGTGCAACTCTATCATTGTCTTATCCAACTTTCTATTCTCTTAACCAATGATTCTTTTGACTAAATTGTAGAATATGGAATGGGTAATGAGGTTTCCACATACGGTGATGTGTACAGTTATGGAATTCTCTTATTGGAAATGTTCACAGGAAAGAGGCCTACGGATGAAATCTTTAACGAATGTTTTAATCTTCATAACTTTGTCAAGGTTGCTCTGCCTAATGTGGTGGAGATTGTGGATCCAATTTTTATTTCTGAAGAAGGCGGCGAAACAATTACTAATATATCATTAGAGTACTTGATTTCAATATTTCAAATTGGAGTTGATTGTTCTATTATTGCATCGCCAAAGGAAAGAATGAGCATTCCTGATGTTATACGACAGCTCGTTTTGATCAAAGATAAACTTGTTGGAAATGAAATGCATAATGCAAGAACAAATTCAATTTCTATTGAATCAGCAGAAAAATCATTTGAATAGTTCAATTCCTATTAAAAAAAAATCTTTTTCCTTTTATTTTTATTTAATGATTTGTTACTTTATGATTTCAATTTATTAATGCTTCTTTCATCATGTTCATCTCTGTGTTTGGGGGCTTGCCGAATGATTATGATGTATTGTGGCTTTCAACAGGCTGTAAATTTTTAGAAATTCCGGTGAAACCAAATCAATAAATTAGCGACGGCTTTTAGATTGATTTTAACAACCAATTGAATGCATATTTAGCAACCACCTTCCACCTATTTAATGACTGATTTTTGGTCGCTAATTTAGGGAAAATAAATTCTGAAAATTGGAGAAAAAATTAATAAATCTAAAATAACCGAGCAAAATTTATAAACTTTTAAAAGATTTGTTGTTTTTCTGTAATTTGGCCTTCATTTTCATTCCACTTTCCTAATCAATCACGATCTACCCAATCATAGAATACATCAACGGCTCACGATCTGGCTAACCATCATCCCCCCTAACGCTGTCTATTTCGATATATTCCGTTTTCTGTTCTCTTCTAGTTCAAACCGGACTTAAAATTATATAAGTTCGTTAAATTTTTTTCTTCTTCCCCAACGATCCCACCAACAATGACTAGCCAGTCCTCTAACTCCTCGATTCTCTGCGCCTCCTTTAATCAAGATAATAGGTACAGCCGTATGCCTAAATTTCCAGATTTTGAAATCTATTATTTTCTTCTTTTTATTTAATATCCTTGTTTTTATGCAGTGGCTTTGCAATAAGCACTAAGGATGGCTTCAAAATATTCGATCCTAACACAGGTCGTCTCTGTTATGAACGAGGTAAGCTATCAATTTCTACTTTCCTTATTTAATTTAGGTTTTCTCTTTAGTTTTTCTGTACAGTATTTTTTAAATTGCGTTTACTTTGGTGTTAGTAGCTGTTGGAGCTTTTATCATTGTTGAAATGCTTTACAGTTCTAGTCTTCTCGCAATTGTTGGAGCTGGTGAGCAGGTACTGTTTTTTTTTTTGTGTGTGTGTGTGTGTGTTCTTTTTTGCTTTCAAGTATTGTTACTCATCGATGGTAGATATGTTGAATTGAACTGAAATCAGCCTTCTTTATCCCCACGGCGTCTCTGTTTGTTCAATACTACTACCGGAACTGCTCTTCGAGAATTGAATTTCTTAACTTCGATCCTTGCTGTTCGATTAAATAGAAAAAGGTAATACATCTATCTTGATTTTTTTTTGTCAGCTACTGATTTATTGGTTTTTGCCCCTATTTTGCGTTCTCTCCCTCTCTATATATATTTATAAATAAAATTTATCGTATGTTGCAGTGTTATTTTCAGTATATGGGTGTAGAGTGGTTTGATTTTATAGATTGTTAAAACAGATAAAACTTCAGATAAACTATTTTGAATTGTTGATTCAAGTTGTCTTTTTGCCGTATATATGTATTACTATTTTAATATAATTTCCTATGGTTTTTGATTTACTGCCTCTTAATTGTTGCAGGCTTGTTGTTGTTTTGCAAGAAAAGACATATATTTATGACTTAAATAGTCTTGCAATATTAGACACTATTGATACAGTTCCAAACATAGAAGGTCAGTTTTGAATATCTTGGTTTTATGTTTGAAATAGAATTTACTTGAAACATCTTCTTTTGACACTTTGCCACTTTGGAATTTATATCTTCGGAGTGGCTGATTGATATTAAAATATTGTTCTTCACTTTTCCTGTGGAACAGTGAGTTTTATCTGTTGTGAATGATAACCTTGCAAGTGTTCATTTGATATTGGATTTTGGCTGCTTTTGTAGTTTTTACAGCTTAATGAACTATGGTTTGGCTAGGGCTAGATTGTTTACCCTTTTCAAACCACGATTTAATGAAACTAATAAAATTCTGATCTCTAAATTTTGTTTGATATAAATATTTTCCCTTTCTCCCTTACTGCTGAATTTATTTTGTCCCAAAAGTAAGGGCAACTGTTAATTGTTAATTCTACAGAATTTTTGAATTACTTCTTCATTTTTTCTTTCCTTTTTTCTTTTTTTTTTCTGGTTGACATACAGAACCATACCGTTATTAGTATTAAGTTCCCTGAAAATTTCCATTTATTCCTCAGGACTTTGTGCATTCTCCCCTAGTTTGGATGGTTGCTTCTTGGCTCTTCCTGCAAGTACAACTAAAGGATTAGTTCTGGTGTACAATGTCATGGAACTCCAGTCACATTGTGAGGTGGCAAAAGAATTGGAAATGATTAATATGCATAATATCTGATATGGAGTTAGAACTCACCTGATTCTGTTTTTCTGATCATGAATCTCATTCCTGGAGGGTTCTCTCTCTCTCTCTCTCTCTTATTTAACACTGGAAAGTTATGAAGAGTTCAAGGTCTCAGTAGGATGTTAAAATCTGACATACTATTCTTTATGATGAATTCATCAATTATAAAATAGGGAATCGTGATATAATGTACTAATGAAATACAAGGAATCTCGCAGCCTAGCAAATACAAGATCCTTGTTGCTAATGATTTTCTTGTTACATATTTCCTTTAAAGTTTCCTTTTGTTTGGGATTCATTTTTGCTAGCTCCTGCATCCATTGAAACTTGAACAAATTATTTGTTCACATTTCCTCTTTCTTTTCTTTTATTTATTTATTTTTTTTTGGCAACCTTTGGTTCATTGTTTATATATTCATTGAATATACTTGCAGATAGATGCTCATCGTGCACCACTGGCAGCAATTGCCCTTTCTTCCAATGGGATGTACATTGCTACAGCATCTGAACAGGGAACAATAATCAGAGTTCATCTAGTTCTTGATGCTACTAAGGTACTGTATTTGCTTGTTCACAGTGGCAGCCTGGGTATGTGAGTGCAATCATAGACACTTTTTTTATGTGTTTCATAGACAATGTAATAGAATTTCTGTTCTTGGAGGCTTCAATATTTTGAGATTCCAAAGATGAATTGCCTGGCAACTGTTTAGTGGTCTCGATATACGATAAAAAAGGCCATGAATTGAGAGAGAACTATATTGGAATAAGAACTATTAGATTGAAATTAAAACTCTGTTCGGTCTTGGGTCATATATGGATACTGAACATGTGAACTGAAAAATAACTACAAAAATAATTTTCATTTCTGCAGAGAGAATGAAAGAACCATGCTATTGTTGTTGCTATTTTATGTCTTTATTGCAGAGTATACCAATCTAATAGCCAGGCCAAGCATTTTGCAGTTCCATGTTGTGACTTAAAGCTTTATGATTTTCCTTCAGTCTTTTTGCTCTCTTGATTCATTATGTGGCAGATTCTAGATGTATTAATGTCTTGCTGTTCGTAATTCATATCTTACTATACTCATTGAATTCTATATTTCCTGGGCAGTCATATAGTTTCCGGAGAGGGACATACCCATCAACAATATTTTCCTTGTCGTTTGGACCTTCACTTCAGCTTCCAGAAATTCTTGTAGCAGCAAGTACTTCAGGTTCTATTCATGTCTTCTCACTGGGGTTTGCAGTAAATCTGAGGTATGAAATACAAAATTTTATAGATTAGGTGGAAGTATTATGCCAAGAATTAACACTAAACTTTTTGGCTCGAT
This sequence comes from Jatropha podagrica, assembly GCA_947857235.1. Taxonomy (NCBI): domain Eukaryota; kingdom Viridiplantae; phylum Streptophyta; class Magnoliopsida; order Malpighiales; family Euphorbiaceae; genus Jatropha; species Jatropha podagrica. Next base: position 140,686 of record CANUEP010258364.1, read on the forward strand.
TGTTGATCTTTTGGAGAATTTTTAAACCTCTGACCTTTCTTGTCTAATTTCTTATTCTTTGCAGAAATAGAAGATCAAGTAGTTTCCTTGGGTCGATATTACCTGATTCTGTAAATGATGTACTGGATCCAGCTCATCATCACGTGCTTCACAATGCTGTTCCATCTGGAGTAAAGAGGTGAAGATGTTTCTAACGAAAAATTTACTAAGGAAGTGATTACAAGGTTACAAGGGTGATGCTAGCCATCAAATTATGGAGGAGCCAAATTAAATTTAGATAATTAAAATATTTCGTGATGCACTTACATAACATCATGCTGCTATTGCTTAGAATACAACATAGAATGCCAAAATACATGAACCATGAAGTGATAGAAAGAAAAAGTAACTAAAGAGAAAAAAAACAGCATCAAAATTCATCTGTTTTTTCTGTAGGTGATTGTCTTGAAAAGTAGGAATGTTTAAAAGAAACATAAGATCATCTCAAATCTCTGACTTTGAGTTAACTTCGGCAGATTTATTACAAACGTCTAACAAAGGCAGTTTTAACCAAAAAACCAACAAATTTTATATATATTGTTCCTTAAATATCTGTGGTTATTAAAACCCTAACATGCCTAATTTTATAGACTCTGCTTGATGTTATTAGTTTAACCAATTTATTCTAAGTACTGATGAGAGCCAGCAGCCAGCTTGTCTCCTTCTACTGTTTTTTTTTTTTTTTTATTTTAATTTTGTTCAGAATAAATAAATTAAGTAGTAATTGCAGGACACTCTATCTGTTTCAAATCCAAAGCAAGCAATTAATAGTTTAGTTGTTTCATGTGGGGCATAGTTAGAGCTGGTTTTCGCCTGAATAAGAGATCTGCTAGGAGAGTAAATTTTCAGAAAGATTGGAGGAGTCTCCTTCCAGAGGCATTCTAAGCATGCTGCTAGTTTAACTATCTAGTGATGGATCTAGTTTTTTTCTAGGTGGGCAAGTACAATTTCGTACATGTATCTTGAAGGTGTTGACGTGCTTTAGTCTGCAGCTCTTACTTACATATGCCTACATTTCTTGTTGCTTTTACATGCACTGATATACTATCACTAATCGGGCTGCGTCACACAGTTACCTGGTAGTGCGCAAGGTGGACAAGGTTGCTGACACACCATCAACTAAATTTGTTGCTTGTAGGTGAGTTTTTCTGTATTACATGTGGCAGTATACCATTTATCAAAAAGAAATCTTATATATTTTCCTCTAATTTATACTGAAATTTTATTATGTTTAATTATTTTCCCATGATCAACTGAAAAATTTGCTTGATAAACTATTTACCCAAAAACGATGCTACTTGTTGCATCTGTACTCTATTTGTCTTTTTAGCTTTTATGCCCCAATTCGGTAAGTTTGTTGCTATTATATTCTGTTCAAAATTGAATGAGAAATAATAATATTTTATTATTTGCACAAAAGAAAATTAATTTCTTTTTCCAATCTCTCTCCCCTCTCACAGACTTGAATCTCTTCCCTGAATGCTAAACCACCAAATTTTTTGTAACACCACCGTCCAGTCCTGAAAGATTAGACGGCGGACGACACATTTGATACCGGAGGCACCATTCTAACTAACATATAAATCTTATAAATTAATTAATGAATTAGAAGTGATTAATAGGTAAAAAGAGAGAGAGAGAGATGCAATTGCAACAAATTGTAAAGTTTGGGGTAAATAAGTTTACTTAAGAGAATATCTTCTACAATTATATAATATTTTATTATTTTTGAAAATCTGATTCCCAATGGCCAAAATATTTTTTATTTATTCTTACGGTCTTAATTTTTAGTTCTGCATATCTCTTGATTAGTGAAATGAATTCTGGCTCTCATAATTTCTATCCTGTAGCAATCAATTGTAGATTAGTCCAAACCTATTGATGGAATTTTGATCCGTACTATATAAGAAATAGGCTTAATGATGATGCATAGAACATATGTATTTTTTTCTATTGATAATTGCATGTCATTGGAAATTTCTTCTCAATGTCTTTCTATCAACTTATCATCTTCCCATCCTTGGACTTTCCAGAGCCACTATATCAGTAATAACCTTTAATGGTTACTTCCAGGAGTATATTGTAAACATTAACAATCTGAATGAATCTCAATGGAGCTTGGAGCGTGAATTTAGTCTTTTGACAGCGACTTCAGGTAATTCTAAATGCTCAGGATTTAATTGTTGCAATGGATCATCTTTTCTCCATGAATGCTTGGAGTAGTGCATTAAGATTTTAATACTTCCTGAAAATATTAGGTGAAGAACAACAATTTCAGATGGTGTGATATGATTTTACTGTTGCTTACATAACTCAACTGCTTAATGGAAAACAAAAGAAGGGAAGTTCTCTTGCAGTCTTCAAGTGATCGGCCTTCACAGACAGCCAAGATTTGCAAAGTCTTGACCTGTAAGTAAAACTAGACTTTGTGTGTAAATACACAGATACAACTTGGAATCTGCGAAATATAGCACTCAAGCTTTATCTCCTAGCCAACTTAGACTTTTATGTATCATACGGTATTTATGTATCAAACAGAAATTAGAAAGTAATAAAAAACGTATCTGGTGCCTTATTTTTGTATTGCTCTCATTTTGGCTATTGTTATAGGCAAATATATAAATATATCCATATACTTTTCATTTAGTGTTTAATTGATTTAATTTTACATATTAGAGTGTTTAATGAAAAATTAAGAATTCCAGACTCTATTATCAAGGCCTTCTAATTAATTATCGTAGCAAGTATGTTTAGTGAGGATTGAATTCAAAAATTCTTTTCACATATTCAGTTTGAATTGCTAACTGAGTCAAGTTAATGGAATTCCAAAAATCCAATATTCTTCAGTATCGCAGCATATCATATTAATGGAATTTTGAAAAGTATGAATGGAAGTTCAAACAAATTATATGAGATCTATTTTACTATGGGTTATTCTATTTAATGTAATTTTTTTAACTTAATAAAGATATAAATTATCCGTAAAAACTAACTTAAATTATATATTCAAATAAATTTTAAATTTAATTCAAACATGAAATATATTGATGAACAATTTTGTAATAAAATTAATTTTGAAAAAATGCGATGAAAGTTTTGAAATTTGCGAATTAAAATGAAGATCACTAGGGTATTAGATTGTACTTAAAGCCCACAAAGGTCCTGTATTTGCCAAGTTTTGAAGAACAAAGAAAGCTGACAGATTTCCTGTAAAGACAATGGATTTTCTTGCTCACACGTAAGAAAGGTCAAAGTAAAATGGAGCATATCTGATTATGATTCTCTGATATATATATATATATATAGAGAGAGAGAGAGAGAGAGAGAGAGAGATAATAAAGTGAATAAAATAAAAATAAAAAGAAAGAGTTGAAAGGATTGAATGAAAGACCAAAAGATGAAAAAAGAGGACCAAACGAAGAGCCGCGTGACCCTGCAAAGAATCCTAAGAAAATGACCCATAACAACTTCCATGTCACTTGACAAATTTCCACTTCCTCACCTTCACTTTACAGTAATATTTATTTGTTACCATCACAAGAATTGGTCAAACATCACTGTAAAAATTCCTAATCAAAGTCATTCTTTATGTATGCAGTGTAGGACAGTCTCACACTGGAGCGTCTCACTTGTTTGAACCGAGTCAAAACAGAAATCAAATGGTTCCAATATTTTTAGAACCGGAACCAAACCATCTTCTGGTTCTATATTCATCAGGTACCTTAATGTCCATGGCTGGCATCTCCTTGTTTTAGAACCGTTTCCGCATATCTATTTTCTTGTGTAAAATTATATTTAAACTGCCACTTCCCGTCTGTCCATATCTGTGCTACACAGATCAACCCGATTCCAAACTTGTTCGATGCCAAAAGCAGGAACCATGGCCAACCCCACTTGGACAGGGTATTTTATTATGTCTTTGCTTTATCTATTACAGTATGTACGAAATGTGAGACTTTATACTATGCATTTCCCACCACCATATATTAGAGATTCTTCTTTCTGAAAACAAGCTGGCTAGAAAATGGACAAAGGATATTTCATATTTACATTGCACAAGATAATGAAACCTAAACCTATACTTAAATATACTTGAACAAAGTTAATTTGCACTTGCAAAGAATTAACCAAAGAAAGGGGGAAAAAAGAAAATCGTTCTTCTTTATATTGTTTTATGTTCTATCTTGGACCAGAGAGTTCCATAGCATAGGAATCCAAAGAATACTCATCATCATCATCATCCATTCCCATGCCTAAAAGATTGCTTGATCTATCATGACCATTTTCTTCATGTTTCAATGCAGTTGTTGGACGAATCGTGCTTTTGTTATTGTCGTTAGTAATGGAGAGGTTCGTGGAGGGATTGCTATGATTATGTGATGCAGCCCATTTCTCAGCAAGGCCATCACCTTCTAGCATCCGGACCACTTCGGACATTTTGGGACGGTGAGCTGGGAGGTATTGAGTGCATAAAATTGCAACTTGCAGCATTTCACCAACCTCTATTCGGTCATAGTTGCTCTTCAGCTCTCTGTCTACTAATTCTTCCACTTTCTTTTCTTGTTGTATCTTCTTCACCTGTTTTATTGCATATATGTTCTGATATTAGACCAACTGTTGACAGTGTACTTAAAGACGAAAGTACAATCTCTTTAGTCAGTTCTAATAGCATTCAGGCATATATAATATAATAAAAATTAATCTTACATGCATGCATCAAATTAGCCATGTGTTTGAACATAGTATATAATCTTATAGTACTAATTTTGCACTTGAAATGATTTCCTAAATATTTTTTATTTTTCCTATTGCTCTAGTTGTTAGTAGCATACATATACAAGCAAAGATGCTAATTGAAGGGAATCCAACAAGATAATTCATCATATCCTATGTAAAGTTTGAGTTACAAAAGCATATCAGGATACACGAAAATTGAAAGAAGATTGCAGGGTAAAATGAATGTATAGTTTCTAAGCACAATTTCTAGGTGAAATCTATTTATCAATTACATGGATGTGAAACGTGTCTTAGAATGCACCAAATAAACCAGAGTCCAATTAAAAGATTCGGAATGGGAAAGGCCTAGAATTGTTCAATATCTAAAGTTTTTCCCATTCAAAAACTGTTAAAACCCTATTTTGGGTTAACTCAAAGTAAGTTAATTCGGTAGCTACTAAAGTTAAGGACTTTTGCTTTAGAAGTTGCAGATAACACTTACCCACTCCAGCATTGCTCCTTTCTGATTAACATTTTTTCCGAACTCAAGAGCTCTCATCCCAGTTATGAGCTCTATCAAAAGAATGCCAAATCCAAAAACATCAGTTTTCTCAGATGATTGCCCAGTTGAGAGGTACTCTGGTGCAATGTGCCCAACAGTGCCTCGGACAGCAGTGGTGACATGGGAATCAGCATGGTTAAGGAGTTTTGCAAGGCCAAAATCACCAACTACAGCCTCGCAGAAGTCATCAAGGAGCACATTAGCAGCCTTCACATCCCTATGAATTATCTTAGGATCACATTGCTCATGCAGATACAGAAGACCCCTGGCAGCGCCAATTGCTATCCTCTTCCTTGTGTTCCAATCTAGTGCAGGCTTTCCTGTTATGAACAATAAATGACATTAGATAACCATCAAAATGCTTCAAGGATATAGACAAGCATCATAGAAGCATTTATCAAAAGAGAAGAATTTCAAATTTGTGAGCTTAACAAAATGCATGATTTTGTATTCTCTAAACATGATTGTCAATAAAAAAATTGTTCTGCTATTTGAATTATTATTATCTTTTTTTGGTTAAACTTAAGAAAGCATGATAAGCGAGAACCTATATAATTAGTTTCATATGCCATATGATTTTAGCCTAAAGACCTATAATGTTCTTTACAAATTGGCAAAAAATGAATCCTCAGTTAACATCAAGCATTTTCAACGTGGAAAAGAAAGACTTAAAATGGGGAACTTCAAGTGTGTGCATTAACATCATGCATGTCTGAAAATAGCCCAAAAATGTATTTGAGTGCAGGCATGAAGTTCAGGTCGGATGAAAGAAACTGAAATTTGTTATGTACAAAACTTTAGTTTACATCAAAATATATTTTCAAAACCTTTTTCAGCAGTTGCCAAAAATAGCTTTCAAAATAATTCATACACTTGAAATTTTACTTGATGCAAGTTTTTAAAGGCGGTGGTAGGCAACAAACAGTTTCCATAGGGATCACAACAGCTATAAATTCAAGCTTGAAAGTGAAGGAAGGCAGTGAACTCCTGTTTATATAATTTTGTCTATTCAAGAAAATTTGTGATAAGGAATTTTTGAAGGAATTTGACAATCATTTTTGAAGTCCTATGAACGCACAACATGAATGAAACCATTATCATCTTCACAAACAAGTTGGGATCAAAGCACATGAATCACATGAAGGAAGGAAATTGGGAAAAGGACGGTAGGAGTAGAACGGAAAGAAGTAAACGAGCTGAAAACTGAGAACTAATCAGACATGCTTGAAACCTGAAAGCTTGGGAAGTTATAGATATATGCAAACTAGGATTCTCAGCAAAACTACACACATTTGAAGCATTATAGCAGCAGCTGAACAAAAACTCAAGTGATTATAATGTGAAATTATTACATCCACCATCTTTTATCATGGATTGCAGTAAGGTAAATCTTGTACGAACCTCTCAGCCTGGATGCTACACTACCATTAGACATGTAAGGGTAGACCAAAAGCCTCTCATTAGGAGTTGCACAATATCCAACTAATCTGAGCAAATTCCGGTGAACTGCAAGGCTGATCATTTCCAGTTCTGTCCTAAATTGTGATTCCCCAGCATTTCCAGTTACATCCTTTAACCGCTTCACTGCCACCATAGTTCCATCTGCTAGCTTTCCCTTGTAAACATTGCCAAAGCCTCCAGCACCGAGTATTTGCTTTGAGCTGAAGTTTTCTGTGGCGAGTTGGAGCTCTCTGAAAGTGAAGTTCCTGAGATTACCTAGGCCAAGTAGTCCTTCATCTTGTTTGTCTGCAGCAAAGTGAAAGTCAAATTAGAGGTCTCTGGTTTACAAGTTTCTTCTGTCCTTGTTTAGAATATTTATTTGCTAAGATGGGATCATGATATTACTAACCACTAATATTAAGTATCGTTTGGCTTTTCTGTTTCTTTCTGATCCAAAGGAATGCAAGTGCTAAAAGCAATAGAACAACAAAACTGAGGCTAACCCCAAGTGCAGTTGCTAACTTCTTGGAATTATGTTTGCCTAAATTAGTGAATTAGAAGAAAAACAAGAGGTCATTAAGCAGATAAAGATAGTCCAAAGTATAAAAAGATAACATAGATAATTATTCCTTACCAGATGATGTATTTAGAGAAAAAGAAAGAGGACCAGCAGTGCCCAATCCAAAGCAACCTTCATTGGATCCACTTCCACAAATCAATGGATTGCCCACAACACTGCATTTCAAGAATACAACAGTAAAACAGTATAACAGATTAAAGATTAAATAAACCAATGGCAAGTTAGATAATATTCTAATAAAGATGAGTTGCTGCAGATAAAGCATACTTAAATGTTCTTGCAGGGAACTCGGGCACTGGTCCACTTAGATTATTGTAAGACAAGTCTCTGAAACACCAGAATAATAATAAAAAACCAAAACCCTTAAATCATAAGTTTCACCAAAAAACATTTTTTCAAAAACCAGAAATATATACATGCTGCAGGTTGTTTGAATTTTCAAGGAACAGAAATATAAAATAAAACAAAACAGAGACAGAGAGAGAGAGAGGAAAAAGAAAAGTAAATACTCACAAGAAAGCAAGCTGTGGGATTTTGGCTAAAGATACAGGGAAAGGCCCAGACAAGCTGTTGTTATTCAGCCTCCTAATCTCGTTACATGACAAAAATCAACCACAGTACATAAGATGGCATAAATAACCATATCAAAAGAGAAGACTTGTGAATGGATATATATTAAAGTAGGAAATCCGTTTAGTTGGTGTTTATGAATATTTAATTAGGACACACAAAAAAATGGTCTATTTGTCTAAACCTAATACGCATTCAGCTTTCCACTTTATGAAAGCAACAGAGACAGAAAACAACGACACAAGACATGCCATTTCTTTTTCTTTTTTCTACTGTTTGCTCCACTTTCGTGGCAACCAAACAGGTGATCAAGCCTAAACCCAATAATACTTACAGATATTGCAGACTGTGTAATTGACCTAGAGAATCTGGCACCAAGCTAGAGAACCGGTTAATAGAGAGATCCAGAGTCTGAAGTTTTGGGAGTGTACCAAGTTCTGGCGGGATTTCACCTGAGATGTTATTGTTCTGCAACAGCCTTCACATGCATATCAAAACATTGAAATATGAAAAGAACACTTAGCATTAAACAAAAGTACAAAACAAATGGTACCTAATCTGTAACAAAAATGGCTAAATTAAGTAATGACAAATACAAATACTCTCTCTCTTTGATTGCAGAAAAAGTGTTTTCTTGAATCATAAAATCCCACTCAGTTTTGGACTTCAGACAAAACAAATATTATACTGGAAAACAGAACAAAAAAGAGAACCTGAAACCCAGAAATTCAATTTTCTCCCTTTTCTAGGGAATCAAGCAGAAAATAAGGAAACATAAAAATAATAACAATAAAGAAGCATTCAGTTCTTACACTTGGCGAAGATTAGTGAGATTTCCTATAGTCCCTGATAGAGTTCCAGAGAGAGATTGACTTGGAGCTCCCCTGCAAAACCCAGAATTTGACATTACATTTTAAGAAGCAGAATCGATAATAAGCAAAATCCACGCATTAATATATGCCAATAAAAGAGAATTAGAACAAAAATTGGAAGGGAAAACCCACAAGCCAATAACTAGATTATCAGGTGAGCAAGTGATCATAGCCCAGCTGCAAGGGTCTACAGAGTCCTCATCCCAGTTGCTTAACACACCATGTGGATCATCCAATGCTTCTCTTATACTTATCAAAGCCTCCACTAATAAGCCAACAAAAAAAAAAAAAAGAACTTTCAAATTGTATAGACAAATACGAAACCAATTATGAAAAATCGCTTCTGATTTCAACAGTCCATAACCATAGCCTACCTTCATGGTTGCGAGGCTCATAAGAAAGACAGAGTTCAGCTAAAGGAAGATAGATGACAACAGAAAGAAGAAACGCCTTGAAAGCCATGGAAGTAGCTAGCTAGTTAAGTTAAAGTAAGATTCTTGTAATGAACATGTTGTGCGAAAAAAGATTTATCAAATTTGTGAACAAGACAACTTGTTTTGTGTTTCTCTGTCTCTTTTCTTGGAAAACACAAATCAAAAAAACATGTTATACGTTATATTTGTCCCTCGCTTTCTTTCTTTCTTCTCCTTTTGGCACATTAACACTCTTTCCTTTCTTTTCTTTTCTTTATTACTTTTTTCTCTTCTTCTTTGTTGGGTTCATCAAAAGACTCTCTTTTTCAGTCACCATCTATAGCCAAGACTTAAAATATTTGGCTACTCTCTCTTTCTTGGTCTTTTTATCACAGAGAGAGAATCAGATGTCAGAGAGAGATGGTGGTAGGGAAGAGGGGGAGGAGGGGAGGAGAAGGCTAATGCCCAATGAGAGGGAGAAAGTGCAGAAATTGAGAGAGACGTGAATAGATGGGGCTAGTGAAAGTACTATACTACTGGCAAAGAATCGTACAAAGACTCCTGATATGGTCTGGTCTGGTCTTGGGACTGAAACTACTCTCGTTTTGTTTCTTTTTTATTAATCAATTAATTATTTTCATTACTTGTTGCAGCCACAACACGGAGATGGATTACTAAGAGAGAATCAAGAACCATTTATGGGTCTTTTGATTTGAGAGGTCACTCATTGAACCCATTCGAGAAAACAATATATATGTGTGTGTGTATATATATATATATATATATATATATATATATATATATATATATCGAGAGAGAAAGAGGGAGTCTGTGGTCTGTGACATGGCCGATGTGCCTTTTGATGGTCTGGAAGAATGCTATTGCTGCTGCCTGTGCTCTGCTTAGTATTAGTATTCTTCTCATCATTAGACCTCCATTTGCTAAATAACTCTTTTATCTTCTTTTCATCTATTTATGCATAATGTATATATTTTTAAAATTTTAATTTTATGTTAGGTGTACTATTATTTATGAAGCTCAAGTTTGAAATCTGTCAAATGAATTAAAACACATTAATCAAACAAAAACAATGTTGTTTTATTTAATGTTTAATTAATCTTGATTTGGTTTGTTTATTAGAGGAATTCGATGGCTCGGTTTGATAACTTCATGGAAAGAGCTCCTATCGAGCACGGTCATGAACAAGTGGTGAGAGTGACTGAGTTGATTTACAACCCTATCTAAAAATTGTGAGTACTTTGCATGTTTTTTCAGTTGTATTTAGCTGGTTATAAAATATTTGTTGGCAAGCAGTAGTATTTTTCCTTTCACAATAATAAAGGCTTTGAAATGTTTGATAGCTACCATTGCCAGCTAAAGGGTATTTTTCTATACTTCTTTTTTCCGTCAGTTAATATATTGTATTTGGAAATGGGAAATAGCAGAGAAGAAAATGGAATGTCGACAACGACAGAGATGTGAAATAGGAGGAAGGAAAGAACAAAAATATATTTACAAAATTATTAATTCCTTAACTATTAATTCATACCACGCCCCATAACACACTTAAAAAAACAAATTAACTTCTGAATCTATCCATAAATATTTTATTTATCAATATAATAAAAATAAAAATAAAAATTACTATGCAAAAAAGTTTACTTTGCGAGAGTTGAATAAAAAATTCAGATGCATTTTAATTTAAACAATTATTTGCAATCTATTATAAAAAATTAGAGTGGCGCAGCGAAAGCGTGATAGATCTATAATCCATAGTTCCTTAGATTAAAATCTTGCTCTGATACTTAAAATAATTATTTTTTAAGTTTTTTTTTATTATTATTTACAAGAAAGTTGTAGCCACTTGGGGTTCAAAGACTTCTATATTATCAATTAAAATCAATTTTTTAGTAGAGGACTCAAAATATAATTAACTAAAAAGACATAATGCAAAGAGTGAACTATGAACATAGATCATTTGGTGTTAATAATTAACTCAATATTAAATTAAATATATAATTGAATTTGATTTTATTAATTTGCTGTCAGAGATCAAATTCTCAACACATTAACTAAAAATAGAATTAATATACCATTAACATGAGTTTATTAGAAAACGAGTTTGTTTGTCAGTTCATAATATTTTTATATACGTTAACTATAAAAAGACAATGTAAAATGCATAAACAGAGGGAGATAACATAAAACATTTTCTAATGAGAGTTGAAATCTATTTATATCATCTGAAAGCAATTACTGATAAAGCTGTGATTGGTGACTGATAGCAATTTATGATGATTGATGTTTGGTATAATTTTGACAAAGTGCTATTAAAATGTGAAAAAAATAATGGTTTTTATATATTATTAATTAAATATTTTAAAATAATATTTAACATAAAAAAACTGTTATTTTTAAGTAAACATATTAATTTACTAATAATTAGTAAAATGATAATAAAAAAATTATTCTTGTAGTAAACTAGTAATTTACTAATCGATGGGATGTGATTAAACCCATAAAATCACCTTAATAATTTATTAATTGAGTAGGCAGTGCAGCTTAGTATGGTTTCAAATCAATAGTAAAATTAATTTGACAGACCAATGAGGATCAGCCATGTTGACACATCGATGTGCACTTCATTATTGCCAAAATATTTGTCAACAAGAAGATATGTGAGTGAAGATTTTACGTGGGAGAAAAGTAACCGTTGGGCCATCTTATCTCTCTGTCTCATCTTTTCACTTGCAATTTTCTAAATCCACTATCTAAATTTATGTTAATTATTAGGAAAATTCATAAATTTTAGATTCAATTTTAATTAATATTTGTCTAAGAACAATAAAGCTGCTATGCTATATATGAAAAAATAAAATAAGATCAATGATTAATTAGTTAATAATACATCAAAAGACGTTGGCTTTAAGGGCAGGTTCTTAAATAACGGTTATTTAAAATAAAGAATATATAAATAAATAATAATAATAATAATAAAAGTGAATATTAGAATGTTTTGCAGTAATTTTTGTCATATATATATATATATATATAAGGTGAATTTGTGTACCTGGTGACTTTTGACAGAGGCGCAGAGCATTAGAGAGAAGTTCCAAAAATTTGAGCCTGGCGAATACGGCAATGCATAATTTTGCCTTACAGCTCTACACGCGGATGCTGACAACTGCGCCAAGGAAGGAACACAGGTAATTCTCGTGATATATATTGGCCCCCATTTTGTATTTTTTTCACTGTATTAATTTATTTATTGAATTCTTATCTTTGTATTTTTTAATTAATGAATTGAATCTCTTTATAAATTATATTATTTTAATTGAAATTGAGTTGTGATATCACCATAATAATATCATCTGTCTTGAGCTTATTAACGTTTGAACCCTCCTATTGAATAGATTTTCGCCGTTTTTTGTTTATGTGTTGATGTTGTGGGAATCATTAGCGTCACTACTCCCACTCAACAACTTGAGTTAGCGTACGCAGTCTGTGGGCAATATTCTAATTCCATGTTCTGTCAGTTGCGACTGAATGACAATTGCCTGATTGGGTAGCAGGAATTCCTTTTTTTTTTTTTTTTTTTTTACATATATAAATATTGAATTATCGTTTTTAAGTTACTAGACTACTGCTTAATAAATATGTTTAGAATTGTATCTTTGAAATCAAAATCAGCTGAAAATAATCCATTTTTCCGTATAGAAAAAGGTAGTGCACAAACTGAAATTGATGCCAACCAAAATTGTTATGGAGATGTGAAAATAAAGTATATAGAAATAATTTAACCCGGCCCATAAAATAATTGTTATGGAGATGCGTGTGCACAATTCTTATAATAAAGGGAAGGTGGAGGTAGCCAAATCTTCGTTGGAGTGCGTTTTATTCTTCCATGCCGCCATCCATGCGGTAGAATTGATTCTCCCACGACGGTTTGTTTTTTAAAAAACTGGGAAAAAAAAAATGCAAAAGCTTATCAACCCGTGCCTTAGCCTTCCCTTACTTTTTACCTTTTGCCAGTGGCTTTAAACCAGTTCCTGACCAGCCGGACTGAACCGGCTAGTGTCGGTTTTGATTTCACTTACAGTTCCAAAGTAAAACGCTTGATAATTAAGTCTTGCTAGTGTTGTTGGATTAATCATTCCAACTGATTTCAATCAATAATGATGAAGGGCGTGTTCAGTCCGCTGTTAATTGATGGATGGCGAGTTCAAATTAATTCATTCCGACTCTTTATTAACATAACACCAATTTAGAATTCAAATTAATTTTAATGAAAAAATAATATTATTTTGAAATAAATGCAAATATAAGTACATAGTCCAAATCATATTGTCCCTAAGTGTAGTTCTATTTGTCTAGCATGAAATTCCACAATTTGATCTAATGATTTAGACATAAACAACTTCACTTTTCCAACATGATGTAGTATAAAAAAAAAGATGCCTAATCAATTTGGTCCTATGGTGGTGGGACTTCCTCACACCACACCTTTAATTCCTTTCAAGAACATTCATGGCCGTATCAACTTTTTTTTTTTTTTTTTTTTTTTTGAAATAGATCACATCAACTTATTTATTGCCATTCAATTGTGATTATTTAGGCGCATTTTGAGTTATAAATAAAAATAAAGGATTATATAGCAATTTTACATGGTTTTAGAAGTGCTTTTTGGAAATTTATTTTTAAAGATTTTAGTTCTTAGTGACTTGAAGAAATTCTCAAATGAAGAAAGGTGATCCTAATTCCTAATGGGTTTTGGACCCATTTTCTCAGAAGGCCCATCTAGAGTTGCCTCCTTCAGAATTGGAAATTGATAATCCCAATCCACAATTGGAATTTTAGTTTGATGTTAAGTTTCCTATTTTGACAAGTTCGATTCAAATAAAATGAAAATTGAAAATAAATGTCTACATACTCAAAAACCTAATTCTAAATTTATTCTTTTAAATAATTAAATAAAATTGTTAATTGAAATCTTAGAACAATGTCATTTACACTTAATACTGGAAGCCAATTTTTAAGTGGGCTCTTTGGATCGCAGTTCGATGAAAATACTGTGGCCTAATGTTTTGGCCCACAAAGGAAAACAATTGTGTGTTTGTCTATCATGTAAATTCATTTAAAACTTAAAAGTCTGTTCATATTGGATTTTTTTTTGCACTAAGAGTCTGTTCGACAAAAACAGTTGTTTTGATAGCTGTTAGTTATTTTAGCGGCGTTTAGCTGTTAACTGTTTGAGTAGCATTTCATGCTAAATGTTATATGAGTTAACTTTTCATAAAAACTACCTTAACTTCTAAAAATTAGTCCAAATGTTATGTTACCGAACAATTTTTTAAATAGCGTTCAACGTTTTGACTAATCGAAACTCTAAAAATTATTCAAAAAGCTGTTGCGGAACACAGCCTAAGTGTCATTTAACCTACCACTAAATAAAAACCATTAATGTAATAAACTATTTTTATTTTTAATAAATCATCCACGCCATTATCTTGTTAGTCATCATAATAGCTAGCATCCAACATCCAAGAAAAATTTATAGTATCCTATACTAATAGTGATCCAATGTAAACACTTAAACTCATTGGCTAAACCCCTTTATATCAAAGCATGCGCTAATAGTTTATTTTTCAAAATTAAAAATTTATTTTCCTCACCATTTTTGGCTTCAATGGGATAATTATTTTATTGAATTATTAAAATCCCTTTTTCGCGTGAGATGGAAAAAAAAAAATCAAAAAAAGAAACCCAATAATCTTGAAATTGCTACCACTCAGTGGCAAGCATATATATATAATGTTGTGTGCTTAGTGGGGATTAATCAAAGAAAGAAAAGAGATTGATTAGTGTGGGTGAGTGCCACGTCTTCTTTTCTTTTCTTCTCAAGAGGTTAGTGCAGTTAAATGGAATTGGAATTGTACCATAATGGATATGGTACAATTTGTTCCATTAGGAAATTGTAGAATGTTACAAAACACTATATAAATTCAAAATTTTATATTATTTGTAGTGGGATGGTTGTTATCTTTCTTTCAAATCTTAGATAATAACTTAGTTGTGAAAAATATTTTTTTTAGAAAATATATTCTAAATGACTCATTTTCTATTATTTAATTCCAATATTGAAAATTAGTCAAAGGATTATAAAAATTTGAACCTATAAAATTATATAAAAAAAATAAAATTTATTGTTAAATACGAAAAGAAATATATAAAAATAATAAATTGTATTATTTACCAGTGGCTTATGCATTATTGAAATGCTCATATTTTAAGCAGCGTATTGGTTAGGCTTGCAGCTGGATTAGGCCCACACCACACCACCATGTCCTAATCCAAATAGCCATATCAATACTTGTATTTTTCCAATTACATTATTATTTAAAATAACATAAATTTATTATGAGTAAATGATATAATTAGAAATAAAAATGATATAGTTTTTTTTTTTTCAATCATGCATGATTTTAAATTAGTATCTAAACAATTTATATTATAATGTCTATAGAAACTTTAATAATTCGATAGTTACGTTTGGATTCTAATTAAATTAATTAATTATACACTACTTATACTCATCCAAATTATATTATACTTAAATCTCCACACAAGAAGAACAACTACAAATTGAAATTCAGGCCAACAAAATATAATATTTTAAAATTTGCCCCTATTCACTTAATTAAAATTGCATTTGATAATAGTTTTTTAAATAAATTTTTAACGTTTTTATAAGTTAAAATATTAAATATTATTTTTTTATAATAATTAGTAATATAATATTTAAATTAGTTTTTAGAGATTAAAGAAGGATTGGTAATATTATTTTATTTTGAATTTTTAGAAGAAAAACATATTCTACTTTCCCAATTGCAGATTTTAAGAAAAGACAGAAAGCAAAGATTTTGCTTTAAGAAAAGACATAAAGCAAACATATTTTTTCACAACATTTTCTTCTTAATTCATTGGCCAACCCAATTTTATCTAAGCATGCGCAGATGCATTGTTTATATATGCCTCCAAATCCATTGCCCTTTTTTAAATAATTTTTAGTCCTATGTCTATGTTATCTTAAATTAAATATTATTATCCAATCATAAATACGTAATTTAATTTGATTTTTACACTTCAATTCGATTTTAATTTTTTTTTAAATAAAAATAAAAAGGTTTTATAAGTGGGAAGATCTTTTTTTAATTCAATTATTAAGAATACCGAGTAAATGGGAAGATTTTTTATAAAAAAAAAAATCGAATTTTTAATTAAAAAAGAACACAACGAATTGATATGATTTGCATGGCTTTATATTGTGTTTAATAAATATATGATTAGTGGGAGCTACCTCTGTGCCCAAGAGGGTACATAATGAATTTAATAATAATAGGAACATCTTAGTTGGATCATTAAGCTATAATTAGATATATTTTCTTACACTTGGATTTTCTTGATGCACTACCCATTTGAGTTGCTAGAAGGAATATAGCAATTTTGTAATAATAATGGTCACAAGACATAGATACCAATTGCCTTGCTCACATCAATCCAAATTCCTTCGTATATATTATACACTGATGGGCCGAAAGTGCATAATTTATCCTTCAACTTTTCTCAAATTCTCATACGTTTCTTTCGATTTTGGGATGATTTTTCGTGTCCCTGTAGGTTGTATTTTTTTTTTTTTTTTAAGCTTTTGTGTTTCTTAATACATTTTAAAAAGTCTATTGAAATTACTCTAACTTCATGGCTCATCCTCTTTCTCAGTTTCTCTCTCTATGTCATGCTTATTTTTTTTCTTCTCTCAATTTCTCTCGGTATTTTTACCTTTCTCATTATTTTAATAAATTTATCTTCTTCTCGGTTTCTCTATAATCAAAACCAAATTAGCCTTTTTTTAATGATTTTATAGTTAATGAAATCAAAACTATTAACAGAGGTTTGTCAAGTGGCACAAAAGCTATAGAAAAAATACAATGTAAGGACATAAGCGGTCCTACGTAAAGTTAAAGTACACAAATAATAATATAAGAATAATATGAGAGAATCATGCATTCGACCTACACTAATGGGATATTAAACTATGCCCTAATTTGCTTAATTAATTATATTTATAATCATCACCATTTTTTGTCTTGTTCTTGGGATAGGAAACTCTAATGGTGTGGTGTCCATAATTTTTAATTTTATCAATTCCTTAAATATTGCAAGCTCGAGAGAAATGATTAATAATTATATTCAGAGTTTTTTCGGTAAAATTAAATGTCATGATAATCAGTTACTGTAGTAACTTTTGATTAAACGTTATGTAAATTCACTTTTTTATAAAATTTTTATTGACTTTTAAAAACTAATTTAAACATTCAAATTTTATGAATGTAAAATGTATAATTAGAGTATTTAAAATTTTATTAAGTGACTGTAGGTTTACAAAGTTGCCAGTAGAAGAATGGATAATGATTAACATTGCATGGCCAATATTTGGAATGTATGTAAAAGGTAAGAGAGACAATTACACCAAACTTATCATTTAGAACCTAATTAAAAGGTCAAAACATGCTAATTACAAACCTACATCCATATAGTGTGTCTAATTACGGTATTCTAAATTATCTTTGTTATTATTATTATAATCTAAATTCATTAGACGTATTCAGCGGAATTGACTCAAAATAAATAATTAAAATAATTTTTTTAAACTTGGGCAAATATTATCGGCTTGCGAATTTGAGCCAGGTAACGATCCTACGTGCTTAGCTTTTAGCTTACTCCAGCGCCACGTGTATATAAACACGTAAGCTCAATATCTTCCAGCACTAATTGTTTGCTTGCTCGTTATGAGCAAACCACACATTTTTAGTACTAAACCAGTCTCCTCCTGCCTCCTTTGCTCTTTTTGGCTCTATAAATACCCGCTGCTTCTTCTATCCTTTCACGTCCGAAAAATCGACCCCGTCTCTCTCACTCTCTGTTTCTTCTTAAACATAACTTTCCTTTTCTCTGTTTTAGCTTTCTTATCATTATTCTTCCATTTCCATTTCAAGAAAATCTTCATCAATAATAAGAATAATAATAAATATCTCTGTAAGCATATTTGTTGCATGTGTTGTTTTTCTTGAATATTTCGATTCAGCTAGCTATAATTGATTGATTGAAACTGGAAAATTTTGTTGGAGTTGCAGAGAAAGCGTGGATGTTGTAATGGAGACGAAAGGTGGCAAGAAGAAATCTACGAGTAGTAGTAACAGTAGTAATTCCCTTCAATGCGAAGTTCCTCTCGGCTATAGCATTGAAGACGTGCGTCCAAACGGTGGCATCGAGAAATTCCGATCAGCTGCTTACTCTAATGTAAATACTCTTAATTCCATCAGGAAAATGAGTTCTTTTATTCTCTCTTAGTTTTATTTATGATTTTCATTTCTTTTTTGTTTGGTTTGTGGCAGTGTCTGAGGAAGCCATCCTGATACGATTCCAGAAAGAAAATGTGTCCTTCGGTAGATTAGGAATCTCATTTTACCCTTTCCCTTTTATCTTATTTTCAGTAATTTAACCAGAAAAATTAAAAACAGTACGATACTAAGGCCGTCGACTCACCACCAATGTCTGCTTCTCCAATAGGATTCGAAGGCTTTGAAAAGCGCCTTGAAATTACCTTCAATGAACCACCCATCTTCAAAGACCCTACTGGGCGTGGTCTACGCTCCTTGACTCGGTCTCAACTCGACTCAATCCTTGAACCGGCTTGTTGCACCATTGTAACCCAGCTTTCTAACTCTGAGTTCGACTCTTATGTTCTCTCGGAGTCAAGCTTGTTCGTTTTCCCATTCAAAATCGTGCTTAAAACCTGTGGAACTACTAAGCTGCTTTTGTCCATTGAACCGATTCTTAAACTCGCCGAGTCACTCTCACTTGCTTTATTTGATGTTAACTACTCCAGAGGCAGTTTCATTTTCCCTAATTACCAACCTGCTCCTCACCGGAGCTTTTCTGAAGAAGTTACCGCCTTGAACGAGTTTTTTGGCCATTTAAAAACTGAAGCCTATGTACTCGGCGATTCTTCAGCTCCAAATTGGAACTGGCATATTTACTCGGCATCAAGCGGTTCATCCCAGCCGTTGATGAAAGACCTTACGGATGCGCTTACTGTTGAGGTTTGCATGACAGGCTTGGAGAAAAAGAAAGCGGCCGTATTTTTCAAAAGATCGGCTGATTATTCCGCCAATGATATGACAAGAATTTCGGGAATATCTGAAATACTCCCAAGTCACTTGATATGTGACTTTGACTTTGACCCATGCGGTTATTCTATGAATGGAATTGAAGGTACAGCTTTCTCAACGGTGCACGTGACCCCAGAGGATGGATTCAGTTACGCTAGCTATGAGGTTACGGGATTGGAGCCAAGTCAAGTTAAATTGAGCACACTAGTCAAGAGAGTAGTTAATTGTTTTGGACCAAGTGAGTTTTCAGTTGCAGTCACGTGCCATGGTGGTCCGGACAAGTGGTGGCCCAGTGAATGTGATGACGTGGATGGGTACTCTCGCCGGAGCATGGTGAAGCAGGAACTAGTAGGTGATGGTGGCAGAGCGTTGGTGTATATGAGTTATGAGATGAAAGAAAAAGGGCGTCTTGTAGTGCCTGCTTCAGCCAAGGTGTCCATGCAGTGTTAGCATGAGGTGGCGGAAGAGGAGGACGTTGTGTCGTTGGCGGTGGCTGTGGCTGTAGTGGTTGTGGTGTGGGGGTTTGTCCTGGTATTTCCTCAGCTTGATTGAGTCCAGACAGGCAGAGTGTCAGTTTTGTCTTGGTCTTGTGACTCAAAATCACAGCCACGTGGAAGGAGTAAAAAGGTTTGATTTGTCTTTTTTCTTCTCGAAGCTTTTTTATTTGAAAATTCGGGGTATTCTCGTCATTTTTCAGTTATTTAGCTAATCCTTTTTAGCATCACTGGGAGTTTTAATCCTTAGGCCATGGGATGTAACGGTCAGAATTTTTTACGCTCTGGTAAAGTAAGTTCTCCGGAAATTGAAGAATAATGGACGAGGAACCTCTTCAATTTAGATAGACCCGTGAGCAAAATTAAAAGCTAACTTAAAAAGCTCATGAACAGCTTGATTGTTCGTTCTATGAGCATGAACAGTACACAACGAAAAGAAATAAAACTACTAGCTAAAGAATCCAACAATAGTAATCTTGTGCTATAATCCGTATCAGAGAATTTTGGGAATGAAAATGCTGCACCATAATCCGCGAATCTGTCTCCAAAATAATTGAAGCAAACCCTAGCTCTAATGATTTAGAACACTAAAGAAAGCATCTTTCAGTTCCGCATTTTCTAGGGAGAGATTAACGTGATAAATATTGATATTTGCTCCTTGAACACGATGGCCATCGTCCCTAATAACAAAACCAAAACTGCAACCTTAATTATCTCTCCGCGAACCGTCTACATTTAGCTTATAGATTGTTTTTAGGGGAAACTCTATAGTCGCACTGGACCTATTCCCTCATTCTTCGCCTCTGATTCGTTAGCCAACTAATAATGGAACAAACAACCAAAAGCAATCAAGGTAACTTCTACGGGATTCAGTCTAGTAATGTTGGGTAATGATCGAACAAACAACCAAGAGCAATTAGGGTAGCTTCTGCGGGATTCAGTCTAGTAATGTAGATGACAAGGTTAAGAGATATGATTGTGTTGTTTTTATCAATAAACAAGGAGAGAAAGAGTGGGTACCACATTATGCCCATAAAATTTGGCATAAGGTCAGGATTCTTTGTCATTTGCTTTTATTTCGTTAATAATATTATCACCACATATTTGGCTTTTCTTTCATTTCAAAGTCTTTCCAGAAAAGCTAATTCCATTTTTTATGCCTTCCCCCCTCTGTGTCTTTGTTACTTTGTTTATTTGTTGTGCTTAGCAATTCCACATGTGCTGTCTTTCTAGGGAAAATAAGATTACCTGTGGTTTATGGTTAGTTGGTAACTTGGGTTGAGTACGTGTATGAAAAAATTTAACCGTGATTAAATTTCGAATTAAATTAGACTGTACCTGATGTAAGAGAAAAAAAAGTTAAGATAGAAAAATATTTTTTATATTTTGTTTTACATATTTAAACAAGTGAGTTATGTTAAATAACTTCCTATTTTTGAAGAATTTCATGCTCATAAACAAAGAGAGCATTTCAATCTTCCTTTCAATTCATGCAATCGTTAAGTTTTAACTTCCTATTTTTCTTTAAAAAATTGTTATTTTTCAAATTTTGATAAATTCATTAATTATAGTAAAAAAAAAAAAACATGTAAAAACGTGTCATTAATCGGCGGAAGAAATCAAGAATCACAAAGTGGATATTGATTTGCAGGGATGAGACTTAAGATTCCTTGAAGTCAGATATATAAAAATAAAAATCAAGAATCATAGTTGTCATCTTTGTTGGTCACTATCAAATATCAACACCATCAGTCGTATCACTAACAAACACCAGTAATATATTTTTCATATTTAAAGTAAATTAAATAAGATATTAAATCTTTATATTTACATTTGCAATCTATAAATTAAAATTTAATATCTTCAAAAAAATTTACAATATTACAACCAAATCATTATTTGTTTCTTCTGAGTAGTCTTTTACTTGGGCCTTAGACCTTAGTCCACTAACCCTGTTGTACAAGATTTTCGGCCCAGCTAAGATATGTACCATTCATTGTACGAGGCAGGAATTTATGGTTTGTGATGATATATTCAAAGAGCTAATAATTAAATATTATTAAAATAATTAATTTATAGAATAAACCTAAGTCTATTTTTGCTTACTAGATAAACTTTTAATTTGTGATGATATATTTAACAAATTGTAATTGCATTTGTCTGTCTATATTGCAATATGGTTTAATATCAAATTTATAATATATTTAATAATAAGATTTTGATTATTAATATCAAATTTATAATATATTTAATAATAAGATTTTGATTAGAGTAGTAAGCGAAATTAAATTTTTATAAGAGTGAGAATACAAAAATATACTTTGCTGTAAGGGTAAAAAGTAAAATGCCTTTACGCTTAATGTTTGGAGGAAATTGCACCTTATGAGTATATACCAAAAATATTTTATAAAATGAACCGGCCTTAATTTATTTTATAAAAATTAAGACGGAACGCTCAACCGCATAGTGATTATTTAAATTTAAATGGCAGTTGCAGACCAACATCAAATGCCAGAAACCCAGAACCCAAACTGCAGTCCTTAAAACTGATGGGACATTTCCATGAACCGTAAGTCCCTTTAAATTCGTCATTCAGACCTCAATTTTCTCGTCTCAGCCTTTCTTTTTTTATCTTATCACTCTTATAATTATATTTTTATATTAATAATCCAAAAAAAAAAAGATTAATTAAAGAATATGAGAATAAAAATCCAATAAAGTATAAATTTTACTGATTATATTTTCTTGAAGTAAAAGAAAAAACAGTGCATACATTGATGAAGATGACATGACAATTACTGGAGGATTTAAATATAAATAAATATTAAGCTCCACATTTTCCAAGAATAATAGAGTAACAATGAATTAATTAATAAAGGGGACAGAAGCAAAAGACTACTGACAGTGATTTTGAATCGATAATGAAACAGTAGTGTTGAAACATTGAAGTCTGCAATCTCTTTTTCTATAGGGGACCCCAAAAATTAAAGGCTGTTGCCCACCAACCCTTTGCCCTTAGCTGCTCTGCAAGGTGCAATCACATTTACTACCTTTCTCTCTCAAAATGAATCGTTCTTGGTTTTGCTTCGAGAATCAAGATTAATTAGTGTAATCTCTTCCAGGAAATTGAAGATCTTATAAGCACTATCAGCTAGTATTAGTAACCAAAACTGATAACAGGAACCCAGAAAAACAAACAAAAAAAAAGATTTAATTGCTTAGTTCCTATATATATATATATATATATATATATCATAACAAGAATTAAAAAGATTGAGCCGTCCAGCCAATATCACCACCGCCAACCACCATCCACCGCCACCAATTATCGGAGAGCATAAATGGGGTTTCTTGAATATCCGGCTAAGCTTTCATGTAACCCCCCCAAAACACCCATTTTCTTTAACAAGAAAAAGACAAAACATGCTTCAATTTCCCACGTGATATCAGCTGCCACCATCTTCCACAACCACAGCCACCGGCGGCACCAACAACACAACCGCCACAACTCTATCATCATATATCCAAAAAGAAGAAGAGAACAAGAATCAGTGCGTAGGTGCAAAATGGTGAAATGGGATAATGAAATGAAAGAAAAAATGGGAATGAGATTATTTCTTGTTTTTGAAGTGGGTTTTTATTTGTTTGTCTTGTCTATAACAAAAAAAAAAAAAAAAAAAAAAAGGAAAGTGAAAGAGAGGAAGAAGATGAAGAACAGGGGAAGGGGTTTGGGTGTGTGTATATCTACAGGGTTACAGTGAGTGCCTGTTGTCTTAACTCTAAACAGTAAACATAATGAGGCCAAAGTGAAAATGTGGGAATGAGAGAAAATGAGTGTTTGCTTGTTTTTGTACGGTTTCAATTTCTTTTGCCCCTTAGACACCCGTTTTCACTTGCATACTTTCCTTGCAAAAGAGGCTCAGATTAGCTAGATTTGCGCAAGCAACCTCTGTGCTCTTTTAAACTTTACCTTTATTTATTTCTTTTATTCCGATATTACCCTTTTCTCTTTCTCTTTCTCTTTCTCTTTCAAGAGGTTGCCTTTGATATTTGTGGGGAAAAAAAAAACTCTCACTTAGAGTTAGGACCACAATGGATCGAATGCACTATTCAAATATAAATTCAATTATAAATTATTTATTTGAATATATTTTAAATTTATTTAAAAATTCATATTTACTGTTTGAGTATGTTTAAATTCAATTATAATTATCTGTTTAACAATTTAATAATCCGTTTAGCATTAAAAATATTTTTATTTTAATTTTTTTAAATAAAAATCAAATAAAATTATTTATTTTGACTTAATAAAAAATAAAATATGAATATTAAATAATTATAGCATTAATTATAATTAAAAAGTGTGTATATAATTTTTTATTTAAAAAATTTTTTTTAATACTTTTAATATTTATTAAACGGGTAACGTATAATCGGTACCCATGTCTTTGAACCCAAATCCGATTCGAATCTGATAATAAAAATGCTATCTAAATCTATTATAAATCCATCTATTTACTACCCAAACCCGCTAAAATCGGATCAATACTCCCTAATTCGGATTAAATTAACATTCCTATCTAGAGTCCACTAGAATTACAGAATTTGAGAGATTATAATGCGACTTTTTTAGTTTTGAATATAAATATTTATAGATTTTTTTAATTATTATAAATTCAAATCAAAATAGTCGAGATTAAGCACCTCAAGGTTGTACTAAATTGAATAATAATATCTGTTCGACATTGTTACTCTTGTGGCTATATCCTGTGTCCGTGACTAAGGTTGGACCCAAGGTTTATTGATTTAAATTACTCGGATCCGATTCACGAGTCAACGGATTAAATAAATTATAATTATTTTAAAAATAACTAATATAACTGATTTAACATTATTTGATTTAAAAGTTGTAATGATTTAGTGTTTAAATAAATTAACAGTTGAACGTATAATTAATATATGAAACAATGATAAACTACATAAGCGTTTTTAGTGTTTTTTTGAAATATAAATTTATTCATGTAAATCAATTAAAAAAGTTAGCTCTTCAAAATATTATTTCAACATATACAAATTGCAAATGAGTGCAAAATAAATTAATAAATTTAAATTTCAGACCTATAACTAGTATTTTAAGGCAAATTTTTTTCAATAGTCAATAAAAAGTGCAAATGGCCCCCACCAAAACAGTAGAAAAGTTTGACCAAAGAGTCAAAGAAGCCCCATTTATATTAAACACTGCAAAAAGAGGTACATTATCGTAGGCTCCTCCCATTCCCAGATTGGTGTAATGGGCACCATTAGATCCTTCTAACCTAATTCGAACCATAAATTTTTTGGTTTGAGTCAATTAAGTCGGAGTTTTTCAAATAAAAAAATAGTTTTCGGGGTTCCCAACATTTTCCGTAGTGGTTTGGTTTATTGATGGGTAGCGTAGGGTGAGCCGAGTCAGTAGCTAAGGCCGTGGTGTATAAAAAAATGGTGAGATTTGAAATTAGTAGTGTTATACAAAGGTAAAATTAGAATCCACAAGCGAATGTTAGGCCAAAGAAGCACCGTTTTGTAGGGTTTTCGGTGGCTGTCTCGAGAAATTTTAGCCTCGACTATGCTGCCTGTTTCGTCAGGACTGGGAAAGTCGTGGCCCCTCTTCGTTGCTCACATTTTTAAATAACCAAATTAACCCCTTTTCATTTTGTTGTCTGAATATTCATTAAGAAATTATTAAGAATTTGGAAATGCCTAATCATTTTAAAATACATAATGCTCAATTAATTAATATTAATAATGTATTTGAAGTTTGAGATTCTCATTATCTAATAAATTTTGAGATTTTTACTAAATATTTATTTTTATGGGTTAAATATTTTTGGATCCTTAAATTATTATCAAATTAATATTTAAGCCCCTTAATATTTGAGTAATTATTTTAAAGGATCTAATTAATACTGTCGTTACACTGTGATGCCATTCTTTTCAAATTTCTATCTTTTTCCCGTTTATATAAACTGAAAGGTGAATGTTTTTCGAACGTGAGAAATCTAAGTGTAAGAAATTAAATATTTTTGAGTCCTTAAATTATGATCAAAGTAACATTTAGGTCTTTCATTTTTTAATAATATTAGCTTTTTAGCACATATAAAATGGAAAAAAAGATAAAAATTTAGATTGAAGGACCTTATAGTATAACGACAGTATTAATTAGATTCTTCAAAATAATTACTCAATTATTGAAGAATTTACATATTAATTTAATCATAATTTATGGATAAAAAATTTTTTAAAGCTTTCAAGCATAAAGGACCAACAATCTCTCGCATTTCACGTCTGAACTGCCCAAGAGAGTACAACGTGGGAATCTGAGTTGTCGAGGATTTAAAAAAAAGTGTTGCACACGTGTATGGTGATTAGACTAAGGTGCATGATTTGGCGATGCACCTTAGCAGGAGAATACACATATGTCCAACTGGTGTCCTCAAAAATGACTCTATCATAATATGGAACAACAAGGGACAGAATGTCTGAGGAAAAGTCAGAAAATCAGAGAAAGTGAAATGGATTTTTTTGTAGAAAAGAAAATAAATATATTACAGAGAGTAGTACCTCAAGACAAAGTAGGGTACCAATTCCATCCTTAATCAGGAATCTCACATCCAATGGTCCTGATTTAATCTCCCCTTTTAATTTCCTAAAATTAACTTTAAAACCCAGAAAATGTATTAAAATTTAAGGTCTCAACTCGTAAAAGGATTTTAATTACATAAATACCACATATGTGATTATGTATGATAAAAGAAATTATAATAAATAAAAAATAAATGTAAATTTGGTCATCACTTGTTTTGTCTCTATCCAGACAGGTTTATTTTGTTTTCTCTTTTTGTACTTTAATGTATTCTTTTACGAGAAACAAGCTGAAGAGAAACAAAGAAAAGAAAATTATCAACAAAAACACAGAACTAGAAATGGCTAAAAGAAAAAAGAAGAGAGAAGGCAGTAAGATATCAATCATTTTCAAAGCAGATATTCAAAAATCATAACGATACTTTTCTTATGCGCATGACTGAAAACTTGACAGAAATAAAAAAACATGCTGTTCGTATATATTTCCAAAAAATGTTTCATTAACTAGCAATATGGATAATTCAACCTAATATTACGTACATTAGGTTTTCCTGTTTGTTTGCAGGGAAAATGCAAGAAAATTTCTGTTTCAAGAACCCAAATTCTTTATTCGTGATAATGAAGAGTTGGAGAAAGATTTGCAGAGAAAAGTTGGAAGACAGTAGAGTTAGTCAGAAGATAATGAAAACTTTATATAATAATATAGTAAATTTTCTTCGTTCTTTCTTTCTTTCTTTTTTTTTTTTTTCAGCAGATATATATATATAAGCTGATATCTTTACTGTCAGAATCCAATTTCTAAAAATTTGAGCAGAAAAGAAAAGCTTTTGATAGGCACTGAGTTACAGATGATAATTCAATAATAAAGAAGAAGGTAAGATTTATAGTTTATACTAATTTTTTTAACATGAAAAGAAAAAAAAAAAAAAGAAATGCTGCCATAGTTGGATTACAATGAATGTTATCCCCATAATTAATTTCCACAGCAGTAATGTTCTTCGAAAAATATATATATGTAGACACTTTATGAAAAGGAAGGGAAAGGAGAGAAAATAATCAAAAGGAAAGAACAGAAAGGAAAAGTAAAGCAAAAGAGGATACAAATCAAAAGACGATGAGACCACGTTGTATGCATTACAATTTGGGAATTAGGTTTTCCCTTTCCTTTTCTTTTATTATTATTTTTTTATTCCTCCATGGCCGATTTCTTTCTTAGCCTGGAAACGTTTTATTTATGTGGGTTTTTTCTTATTATATTATATCATTAAGTTTTGAAAATTTATAAAAAGTGAATATTAGAATATTAGATTTTCCTTATGTGATTTTTTTTATGAAATAAAATTTATAAAAAATTTTTATGGAACTCCTAAATTTATGATGAATCTAATTTTTAAGATTATTAAAATTAGAAAATTCAAAAGGGCCAAGAGTCCAAAACCTTGTTAAGCCTAGTTATCCCTATCCGTTCAGCCTTGTTCACTTGCTGGACTGGACTAGACTGGACTGGACCTAGTACAGGATGGGCCCAAGCTAAATTTATGTGTTCATAAATTTTTTGTTGCCCTCTATTTGGCAAGTTTTTCTTCTAAATTGATCATCTAAATAGTAAATATTCTTACAAGAATTTCTTACCAATAGTAATATGAGAAAGTAAATAAAATAAACCTTTTATTTGGTAAATTTGTAATTACCCCGGACTTATAATAATAATAAATATATAATCAATGAGTGTTCGAGTAAGTAATACGACAAACTTCTTCTTTACGTAAGTCATCAAACCCCATTTGCATTTTTTATGCTTTATGACTTAATATCTAATAATATATTTACCATTTTAAATATAAAAAAAAGAGTTTGAGTGTTCAAGCGAGGTCGATGATTCGATCCTCATATATCAAATAAATATTTACTAGGATGGTTTTATTCCTAATGGACTCACTTGATACAAGTTAAAAGGTGCATGTGATTGTAAAAAAAAGCAAACTTATAGAAATATTCCTATAGGAATCCAAGTGTGAATGGCGAAATTTCTCCTAAGATGCTTAGAAGTTCTCATCTAATTTGTAATGCATGGGGCCTAGAAATGCAACCAAATACATTATGAAGAATCATGCTAGAAATGTTCTTGAAAATGATCTCATTTCATTACGCAATTTGTGCAAATTCTCTTCTCAAATTTTCTAGTGGCTTTATTCCAAGTATATTGGCCTCCAAAGTCTTATGTTTTGCATTTCCTTTTCTTGGATACCAACAATTAGACAATGGACCGAAAAACACACAAACAATTAGACAATAGGCAAAATAAACAAACAAGTACTGTAGAGATTAAAATTACTATGCAAACAATTACTGTATAAATCAAAGTTACTGTATACAAACAAATACTATTTAAATTCAACCTAAGTCTAAGTTGATTTTAACATAGCATTCATGGTAC